>APFE031136976.1:0-18911 GCA_000404065.3 Pinus taeda | reverse complement strand
CACAGGCAAATGGTCTGGTTGAAGCAGTCAACAAAGTTCTAGTCACCATGATCCAACGAATCATTGGGATTCATCGGTCGAATTGGCACAACATGTTATTTTCAGTGCTTTGGGCGTACCGAACCTCAGTCAAAACATCAACAGGTGTTACTCCCTTTCAATTGGTTTACGATTTAGAGGCAGTATTGCCCATTGAATGTGAAATTCCGTCATTACAAATTGCTGTGCAATTATTACCAGCCACTTCCAAAGAGGAAAAATGTTTATTCTACTTAGCTCAATTAGATGAGAATCGATGCAATGCTACATTAGCTGTCGAAACTCATGCCAAACGGATCAAAGCTCAGTATGATCGAAATGTTACACCCCGCAATTTTTGGGAAGGCGACCTAGTTTTACTTTACGATCAAGCAAATGATAAGCTAGGGGCCGGAAAATTTGTACCCATGTGGCATGGTCCATATATTGTCAAGCGAAAGTTGGTAAAAGGGGCCTATGAACTAGAAGATTTTGACGGTGTCTCTTTAGGTAAACCTAGGAATGGGCTTTATCTAAAGCGATATTATGCTTAAACGGATAGCGTGGAGATTTCATTAGATTAGTTTTTCTACGTTGGTGTGTTCGTAGATTAAAGATCTGTGCTTTACTTTAATGAGTTTTTTTCATTAATAGTCCTGCTTATCTTGATTTTACTCTTGATATTGCAGATGTCGACGCCTCTCTAAACATACATTGGTTTCGCTGATGGCACTTGTCGTAGTACACAAAACATCTCTTCTGTACCTTGGGTTATCTATTCACCCTCTGACAAGTTAGTATCTATGCACGGGGTAAGCCTCAGTCAAACTACAAACAACATTGCAGAATACAGTGCAGTGATTGAATTATTATCTGAATCCATCTCATTTTGGATTCGAAGTTTGATTGTTAATTTAGATTCGGAACTCGTTGTATTACAGCTTAATCGAGTTTATACCATTAGAAATCCAGTATTATTACGATTATTTTTGAGAGTCCATCTCTTGGAACGAGAATTTGATTACATAGCATATCAGCACATTCCAAGATATTTAAATACATTAGTAGATGCAATTGCTTCTCGAATGTTAAATAGACCATTTGCATTGAATAACAGTAAAATTTAAAAACATCTCATAAACATGTTTTGCAAGATAACCATAGTAATAGCATAGCATAGCATAAGAGTGTGTCAAAATATACATCGTCCTCGATCATAGGTTGAAAAACACCTTATCTTGCAAAAATAATAGTATAAAAAATCATATCAAAAATGGGTCTACAAAGCGATCATCCCATCAATGGTGATGATCCCGATAGGACACTAATGCTCGGGCCACCCTACAAAGGAACCTCCTAAAAGGTCCTGGGATGATCCAGGTGGATATTGGTGGCCACCCACTAATTCCACATGGATCCCCTCTAGTGCTTCTTTCAGTTCTTTCAGTTTCCTTAATTATAGCACAATTTACTATTTTTAGCAGTTTTTCGGGTCCTAAACTTCCGGAGCTGTTTTGAGGCCCTAAACGATTTTTTTTGGGAAATCTACCACCAACAATTTTTTTGTCTAAAAATCATCTTTTCCGTCATATTCCTCGGAGAGATCTTTCCAACGGGCTATCATGCGCGTCAAATGGAGATAAGACGACCAATTCGCGACCTCGAGAAGTTGATGTACCAACTTACCCAAAAACGGGGCCCACAATTTGGCATTTCATCTTCCAGGGTCAGGTTTTGGAATGTGAAGGGTTTTTCCATTGTTTCTCAACAATAAATAGGCCTTCGAGCCTTATTGTAACACAGTTCAGAGGCATGTAGCCACACATCTCTTCTCGGAGATAAGCTGCCATTGCCCTAGCTGGTTTATTTCCATTTCTGGTTGTAAGCATATTTCAGTATTTTCCATTAATGAAATGAAGTATTATTTCCGCTGCATCTTTGTGTATATGGTTATCTCTGTAATTTGTTACGTTCCTGTTTAAGTCTGGATCAGGAAACAATCTCATTCAATCATCACACCTGTCCTTAAGAGAAACAAGGATGCATCTCACCTACAGCACATGGGAGGTGTGATGCATCCAGACTGCCAATGAGAGAGAGTGCGATGGACCAGGGACAAGACTGAGCTTGGTTTTTACTCACAATTTGCAGCTAAGTTCAGTGATTTAGGCCGAGCTTATGATGGACAATAAACACAAAGTATAGGGGTATGATCTTTTGAGGTTATTGAGCTACCACCAGGGCACTTAGGATGTTTGCAATTTAGATGTTAAGTTCATAAACCAACTTGGAGATTGATTAAAGCAACATTGATCTACTTTGCAGTTGCATAACAAAAGAAGTTCGAAGGCTAGCTGGCTTAACTTCAAGCTTTGTTTGTAGTCTATAAAGCAAACAACAGTAACAAACAAACAAACTATTCGCTCCCCAGCGGAGTTGCCATTTTGTTTCTAGGAAAACTAGTGCCTATTCAGATCTGCTAGTCCTACTAAGACAGGTAGCTATCTTAGAAACAAACAATTCAAAGTAACTTGTGTTTTCCTTTATGTATTATAGATAAGAGATAAGTAGAGAGCACCAACCTTAATCTTTCGCTTGGCTCCTTGCTTGTTTCCTCTCTCCTTTGATAGAGCTTGTCACTCCTTTCTCACTTGTCCCACTTTAAAGAACACCTGTAGAGGCAAAGCAACAAAATAACATGAAAGCATATAGATCTATAATACCATAAACAATGTAGGATCAGATGTACATTAACCATACAATTGCATTCACAAATACAAGATTTACAAGTGCAAAAGATTATGGAGGAAAACTCAAGTAACTTTGTTGATAGTAGAAGTAGAAGAGAGGATTACGACCCAGTTGTCTAATCCAGCATCATCCTCCCAACATGAAAGCCCTCTTCACCTCATGAAAAGCTAGATCACCCAAAAACACAATGTCTCACAAAGAAACCAACAACACTTCCTTACAAAATACAAAATTCCAGCCTCCAGATCTCTAAGATGAGGGATCCATATATAGA
Source organism: Pinus taeda (assembly GCA_000404065.3). Classification (NCBI taxonomy): domain Eukaryota; kingdom Viridiplantae; phylum Streptophyta; class Pinopsida; order Pinales; family Pinaceae; genus Pinus; species Pinus taeda. The sequence goes on along the minus strand of APFE031136976.1, from coordinate 15,868 downwards.
TATTTGTAGGGGGTGATTTAGCTTCTGGGTTTTTGATTAGTGTCATTTCATTTATATTTCTTGGTTCCACTTAGAGATTTCATGATCTCTTACTCATCCCTAGGTGAATTCAGATAGGCAAGTGTCATATGAGCAGTTTCTAGAAGATTCTCTGAGTTTCCACATAGCAAACTGCCTCTGCCATTTGTCTTCTCTTGCTCATCGCACCCTACAGAAGGAATTTTCAGTATGCATCGCACCCCTTGTGTGTAATAGGTGAGATGCATCGCACCCTTAGAATGGAGCAGTCTATATGGTCTAGTTTTGACTAGTTTTGAGTAGTTTTTCAGGGAGAACTTCTGGGAAATGATGTAATCAGTTGACCTTGATCCTTTAGGGTTTCAAACAACACGTTTAGGGGTTTGAGAGCCCTTGGTTTATTGACTTATGTGATTGGGGTTGCAGTGCCCAAATATGTCTATAACACAGCGCATGATGAAGAAGTTTACCCCTCCTAGGCTATGTCTCCTTGGTCCAGCTTCCAATGGCTTGACCCTCCCTATTATGTTAAAAAATGTGAATACATTAGTTTGCAATGCTTAGAATGCTCTAAAACATGTCCCAATGGTTCCAAAATGCCCAAAAATTCCCATGTAGCCTCTTTTTGCTCTTGATTTGGTCAAAAAATGAAGAAGTTATGGCCTTTCCCAATCTTCTTCTAATTACACCGCAAATTCCCCAAAATACAGCATCATCCTACAAATTCTCCTACCAAGCGTGCTAACGGAGTGACAATTTCACTAAAAACCAGGCAAAATTGTCAGAGAGTTAAAAAGCCCGTGAACACTTAAGTTCCGAAAATTGAGGCTATGTGGGGGACCACGTGCCCATGGCTAGGGCCAACGTCCTGCTCCCACCAGATGGGCCTCCACTCCTCTTCCGCGGTGGTCATATACGTAGTTATGTAACCATGGTTGGTCGCCTGCACAGTTATAACCAACGGTTGGCCCTGTGGGTTAGCCCTACCCCCATATAGCATTGCAAGAAAACTCAAATAGAACACCCATTAAATATGGTTAAGACCCACATATATGGTGCAATGGAGGAGACTCTAGAATATGATTTGGAGGTCCAAGTTCAAGCCCCGCTTCCTCCGCTCAGACTATAACAAAGTTTTTGGTGGCCTCCTGGGCTACTAGTGGTAGCCTTTGACTGGGCCACATGTCATCCCGTGGTTGGTCATCATTCCAACAAATAAAAAACACAGTATTTCAACCAATGAAATGAACCCACTTGTTAGCACCCCATTCGCTAAAGGAACTTTAACCAAGTCAAACTACCACATACCTTGCCCAGTCAGTGCCACATCAACAGTACAGACTGTTGACTAGGTTGTCCTTTTTTTTTAATTTGCTTGTTTGGGAAAGTGAATAGAACTTGTTTCTGGTGTCATACAGAGTCTATTTTGCATCAAAAGAGTTGTGTCGATTCATGATGATGAGCACTATGCAGTCATCTAGATTCCACATGAATCTGACAGCTTTGAATTCGAACTATTTTTTGAGCACTTGATCACTTAAACACATTGTAGCCTAGTATTTCATGCAATAGTCACCTCAAGCTAGTTTCGATAGCTTAAGGATGGGTTCTTAAGGGATTAAACCAATTTTACCAGTTGAAATAGGTTCTCCATAGGACCATCCACCTCCATGTATCATCTACTTCATGCAGTCAATATTTCATAGGGGAATCCATAGGTCTACTATCTTCACCCTTCATTACTTTAATAAAAATTATGGCTCTTCCATTACAAGATGAAGAAGGGAATCCAGAGGCCCATCTCCACCCCAAACCAAGTGAGGGATTCCAAAGGCTTATCACCTCCACCCTCAATCCAATACCCATTTTCCAAACCAAGAAAACTAGTGGAGGGGACTAATGAACTTTCCTTAGTAGGATTCCATGGAACATGCCTCCGTTCAAGTTGTTAATGAAATCTAAAGAAAAACATCTCCACCCTAAAGTATTACAGGGAATATAGAGATTAATTTCCTCAAGTAAGAGATATTCTCCCACTTCCCAATGCTCAATCAATGATTTCTCTACTGCTTGCATTTTGGTAGCAGTCTAGATCTTTCTTCTCTTTTCCTCCTACGCTATGGATTTTTATTCCTCTACAACAAAATCATCTCCTTCTCTATCATATTCCTCATAGTTTCTTCTCTTGTTCTTTTTTAGCAATGATATCCTGTGTTCTTTGTTTTTCTCTATATTAGGATAGTTTGTTTTTCTCTATATTAGGATAGTTTCCCTCAATGTGTGAGAATTTCCTCCAAGAATTCTCTTCCTGAATTCTTTGTGCTAAGGGAAAATTCCTACTCTATAGGTCCTTTCACTACCATGCTATAGTTGCTTTCATTTCTATGGGTAGACACTTTTATTAGTTTTCCTTGAGCTAAACCACATTAGTTCTATCATTTCCGAGTGGTGGTGGGAATGGTGTTGTGTCAGCACTTCCCCATCCCTTCCTATTGGTTGAATTCAACTATCCATCCTCCCAATGCAACTCATCACCATTACTTTTTGTCCTTCCTACCTTGTGAATTCTCCAACCATTCATGGTTGCAATTAACAAGTCAATCTTCCTTCAAATTCCAAGAAATATACTCCCTCAAATTTTGGACTTTGTGTCCTAATTCTCAAGCCTTTTTAATTATAATAAAGGTATATTAAATATTTTCAATGAAGGGGAATTAATCTAAGGCTATCACAAACCTCTCTCCCTTGGAGGAACACTATCCTTGATGTTATAAACCTAAACACAATGCAAAACATGCTCAGTCCCAACATAAGTCATTGTGAGCTTTATAATGTAGATCACTTAAAATTACATTTTATATACATACAATTTGGTTGCTAAGCAACTAAATAGACAAGAAATTTTTCTTACATTAGCCACTTTTCGTGGCTTCTTTGAAATTTTCCCTGGTGCCTTTTTCGCAACCAATTTCATCTTACTAGCTTTCCTTTCCAGGAGTGTTGCAAGACTCCATATTCCAATTATGCTTTCCCTTGCACTCCTTGTTCCTTTAGTGAACATTTCTTGACCCATTTCTTCCTGGAACACCCCCAATGGCCCCTGATTCCAATCAGCCATACTCATGACCCTTTTCAAAATCAATATTATTTTCTAGCATCCCATTCTCTATTTCTTGGTACCTTAGGTGATCTAATCCCCATTCCATGCACTCACTCACCTTCCAATTTCAAGCATCCATTTTTCTACTTCTTAGTCCATCGAATGATCCATTCCTTGACAAGGTTTCCTCGCATCAGAAGGATTTCTTAACCAAGGAAATTCCTTCCCTCAACACTTTCATATTGGTCATAGCATGCAGCATGGTAATGAGTGAGCACCATTTGGTGCTAGTGTCTCGTAATGGCCTTCTACTTGAATTATCTTATGGTGTATTGTTGCATGCTTTAAATCATTTGTTGTTGTTGTTATCAATATTGCAACCAACTCTATCCACCATGATTTCATACACCATAACACATAAATCTCCATGAATTTCATCATAAATAAATTGCAATCATTTAAATCATACCTCATTAACAAATCATCCATGAAGTGACATTTCCAATTTTATTTTAGTTCCTATCATAACAAGTCAAGTTAGCTCATACATCAAATCATCATAAATCAAAATATCATATCGAACCCCATTTTCTAGGCTGCACACTATTAGTATCATAGTTGGTCACAAGAATTACAGGGTATCTCTATCCTCAGATCTTTGTTTTTCATGGTTATGGGTCATCCTCAAACTCACACTTCATCAAAGTCCATTTGCTAGGCCACACATTGTCAGTATCACAATTGGTCATAAGCATTACAGGGTATCTCTATCCTCGGATATTCATTCATCACAGTTATGGGTTAATCATACAAAACCATTATCTTAAGTGGCTCTTCATATTAAACACAAACTTCTGAGGAGAGAACTTCATGCAATGGGGACCATTTCTTCTTAAGGAGGGAGGAATGATCTGAATGGAAAATGGCATCCACCCATGGTATTCATGCACCCATGTTATTTATCCACCCATGTAATTTACCCATGGTATTGTAAGTGACATCCGCCCATGGTATTTCCCATGGTATTGTAAGTGGCATCCACCCTTGGTATTAATCCTCCCATGGTATTTATCCACTCTTGAAATTTACCCATGGTATTGTAAGTGACATCCACCCATGGAATTTACCTATGGTATTGTAACCAAAAAATGCTATAAGTAATAATTCACATTTTTTAAAAGGACAAATTGTCCACCATAGTATAGCCTTTACAGTTATTATCTATTTTAATAAAAAAACAAATTTCTTTGTTGTTTTTTTATTTCGTTTTCTCCTATTTTCTTCTGTCCTTTCAAATTTTTTAGCTCTTTCGGGACTCCCCCCAAGACCTGGATCATGTTCCTAGTTATGAATTTTCATAAATTCAAATGAAATAGTGATACTTATCTTAAACTTCCATTTTCTTCTTTCTTTACACACACTAGATCGGTTGCCAAACATCAAAAACATCCATTAGCCTTTTCTCTTATCGTACACACACTGGATCTGTTACTAAACCTGAAAAGCACCCAGTTCCTTCTCTTCTCTTCGACTATCACTTGTTGGATAATTCCCAAAGAAGCAAGGGAATCTAGAGGATCACCTCCACCCAGTGATGGTTATGTGTGTGTGTGTGTGTGTATATATATATATATATTTTTATGTATTTATATATATATTATTAAACCCAATATCTACCTCACAAATATGGGCACTACCAATATCAGTAGTATTCTATTGATAGTAATTATCATTGGGAATATAGAGGTTATCCTGACTCCATTGAAAGCATTACACAACACATGGGCCCCGATAATCCCATCTCTACCTGTCTCAAAAACATAACATAACACACATGCCCACAGTGCCATACCTGCCTATCCCAAACACATTACATAACAAATATACTTATACATGGAAAAAATACAACATATACACATAGTACAACACAACATATGCATGTATACACATGATATGACGCATGCCCATATACATAAAGAATAAGGGAATCTAGTGGATTATACCTCCACACTCAAGTACAATCAAGTCAGAGAATCTGGAACTTAAGGTGCTCCACTCCAACTACAAGAATCCATAATCCCAATACTCTCCACCCACTTTTCACATCAGCAATCCAGAACCTAGTGCCTCCACCTATCTCTTGCAGAAATCTAGAGTAATTTAGCCATCCCATGTGATGGCCTCCATGGGAGTCTAGAGAGATGACATCGTCCTATTCATAAAAGAATCAAGAATCCATAACTCTATTTGAACTCCACCTAATACAATATAGGATTCCAAATAAATTTCTCCACTTGTGTGCCCTTTCCTCATTGTATCACATGCACCCACAACCCAAATCCTAAGTTTGTGGTTCCTTCAATTATTTGTGCTTGTCTTATCATGTCGTATATCACATTTATTTCGTTGTACTGATATATCCTTCAGCATTCCATGCCATTCACATTTACTTTAAATTAATATAAACCATCATTCTTCTACAATAATGAATCTTGATACAACCCGTCAATCATGATGGCATTCATATATGTATATAAACATTGGCATGATCATGGACACATCATGAATTTAGACATGTAAATAGAGTTTAGGTCAAGAGAACCTCCTTTGTGATATTTCCATGGTTTCCATATTTTTTTTCATTATCCCATGGACTAAGCTAGTCCACTTTGTTGTCATATTTAGGGGCGATCCTCCAACATACACCAACATTGGTGTTTCCCAACCCATCACCCAAGCCCAACCTTTCTTGTTTTTGGTCACACTCCTTAATTATCTGCGGGGCCTATTTTAGGTTATATTTCTATTGGTCCTCCTCATCTCTTTTACTATAGCCCCATGGATTTCTTGTGATGCCCAAAAATGTTTCACTAGGCCCCAAGCATGACAGTTAAAAGGAAAATTTTGAAAAGGAAAAATGAGGAAAACTAATACAAAAAGGGAAATCACAACTATAATTATAAAAAAATTCAACAAAACACTGTGGCCATGCACAAATCGATAATCAAAATGATATCAATCCATGAGTCAATAAATTCAAGCCAAAACACATAAGCATTCAAACCAAACATTCCCAAAAATCAACTCAATCCCCATGAGTCTCAGTGTTTCCAATGGTTCATGAATAAAACTAATCCCAAGCCTTCTTCAAGCTTTCATGGTAGCCTTTTATATTTTTTGGTGACCCTCCAAATTCTCCTAGCAGGAACTCCTTCAATGCTCATAAGTGGATCTTGAGGGAATTCCCTCTCCTCTTCCTTTTCTTCCAACATTATAGCTTGCTATCTCAAGTGTATGAGAGCTCTTACTAGATATCCTTTTCTTTTTGTACCATTCTCTTTATGTGTTGCCACATACATTTAGTTGTTAGCACCATCAAGGTAATTTACACATAAACCACTTCCCTACCATGTTATGCCAATCATGTTATCCTACAACTGTACACACATCTCATTTGATTTATTAGTTACATGTATCAAAATCTAGGACATGATTTAGGCATACCTTGTATCTCAACATAATTTTCAAAAATTATAATTTATATGCACATGTACATATCTAGTTATTTACAATCATGCCTTCACAAGTTTAAAATCAACATTTAAAATTGAATATCGACCTGATTTTTCAACCAACATTATAAACTGTAAAGTATTAGTCCCCTTGCTAAGGCCAACAATAGCCACTAAGTTCATCCTCTTCATCAAGGCCATACACAACCCTTAAATCCAACCTCTTTGCTAAGGCCAGCAACAATAAAGCATCTTCAATCTCAAACATCAGCTAAAAACCATTTAATATATAATAATCCATTATCTTTTATAATTTATAATTTTCACATTTATGAAATGTATCATGTTTATGTAGACAATATTACAATCAATACATAACCATTTAATCACAGTGCTACACCCAACACCCTCTTGCACAAGCAACAATTCAATACATGGTCCATGATTTCAGTGCTATAACTTGCACCTACTTGCATAACCAAACAATTATGAAGACAATTGACTCTCTAATAAAGTCACAATTATTATACCTCCAATCCACTAAGTCTCTCTACCATATAACATTCATAACATGGGTTTCTCTCATCCCATTATCTTATATATATATATAGTCAACCATACAGAGTTATTCTATGCAATATATGCATCACGTGGATTTCCCCATCCCTCATATGATATGATTATTTTCATGTGCATTCATCCCAAGTGTGTAATAATACACCACTTACAATCATGCAGGGAGTTCTCAAAAAACAAAATAAATAGCAAGCATCCATGGTCACAATAATAGATTGTCTAGGCCTTCAAGATGACTATAGAAACACATGTAATACCATTTCATTTTTCAACAAAATAAATCATCATAGAACACACTTTCAACTAGCATATAGATCATAATCAAATGTTATAAATAACATACAATCTTACCCACATTCAACTATAACACTCAGAGCTAGAGCTCCACACTAGCTACAAAGATCCAAGGATTAGTACCATGATATATACACATAACAAAATCAAGCTCCTCAACAACATACATAGTCAATATACTTAATGACCAGATTTTGGCACTTGATACAATGCTTTAAGCCTCATCTAATATCCAAAGGTCAATCTAGGTCCAATGCTTGGACTTACTGCGCTGTTAATTCATTAAAATAGCACCAACTTATTTCCAAAGGTCTAGCGTTGAAACCTTTGTCCACATTTCTTTTGTGATAGAGCCCATCCACTCCTAGTGTTGAACTTGGAAGCTCTGATACCATTTTGTAACATACCCCCTACTATCCCTAACCCCTACTAAGGGTAGAGAGAGATACTTACTCTAATGACCCAACCTCCAAGGTCTATTTGTGGAAATGGGGTCTAAATTTTTCAAAAAATTTCAACCCCCTTAAAAATTAAAATGCATAACATCGTTGTGTTTGTCTCATTGAGACATTTCCAATGATATAAAACTTGCCTCAGTTCCACTCTCGAAACAAAATATATAGTCGATCAAATATTTTCCCATTAGATAGTTCCATGCCACTTTGGCCTACCACATGGCACCTACGTGGTTTCCATGTGGCATTCATGTTATCGACACATGGAAGATTCCAACCCACTCATGATCAATGTCACATTATATCAGTTGTTGACCCATTCATGTCATGTTATGACTTTCCATCTCACCCTGGAAATAAAATATCAAGAATTTCCTTTACAATTCCCTATTGAAACTGTCGGGGAAGGATGACCAGGGTTATGTGGATCTTGCCACATCTTGCTTCCACGTTGAACTGCTAAGAATTCAACCGATGTTTGGTTTCCCTCATAGACCTCCTCCTATGAAACTTCACCTTGGGATAAAATCCTAGAGGAATTTCACCACACACCATAAGAAATCATCTAGGATGAGGTGACGTGGTTACATCAATAGATTTTATCACTAGGGTGACATCAGTCTCCACATGTCTCCACTCTTGGAATGCCACATGTCACCCATCTATTGGCCACATGGCCCCACAAACCCCAAATGTAACTGACACATGTCTTTCTTCCAAGTTTCCACATCGCATTATGCATATGTCACTTACCACATTGGTCATGGGTCCCACCATTCCTCCACTTAAAGCTAAAGTTTAATTTCATATTATAATAATTATGTGGGGTCATTCTAATGATGGGAAGAGAATTTTGAATCGACAAATGAGATTAGATGGGAGGCCTCCAAAATTCCACGTTATCTTGAAGTTTAAATCCCAATGAGCTCTAAACCAACCTTCACTCTAATTCTCGAGGGTATTTCATTTGCGACAACATATTTTTCGTCACTTGATGGATTTTCCTCCCATCCATTATCGAGACCTCCTAGTGATTGTACCGAGCACCTGTTTACATGACCGCTTAACAGTTTAACCTCCTTAATCCTCTGGGTCTTGATCTTGCAACTCAAAACATATGAAACTATGCATATGTTTTGGGCTTTATTTTCCCTCAACACTTGGTTATGGTACCATTCATGTGGGCATTACACCATCTATGCTAGGATTATTTGATTATTGGCCTAGCCTAGGCTTATATACATATACATGTATATCCCTCTATCCTTCTTGAGATTTGATAGGGATTCAACCCATCCTACAAATAGATTATATAATTATATATATAAATATAATATATATATATAATATATAACAATATGACTCCCTGAGATTTTTATTCTTAGCCTATTCGAGCTACATATTAATTTTCTTAGGGCTATATTATTCTTTGCTTTGATAATTTCATTTCATTATTTACAAATTAAATTCACCCCATAGAATCATAACGATATTCAAATTTACATCATTATTCAACAACATATGCAATATTTAGAGAGAACAATATCATAATCATCAATGCAATGGAACATAAAGGAACAATAGAGGAAGAACATTTACATATAGAGACACCAGGATTGGTCGAAGACTAGGGAAAAACCCACTATGGGGAAAACCATTTTAAATTCTTCTTGTTATTAAATTGTCACCGAATGATGTAGGTTTTAACCCTGTACAAAAACTACCTGCAAATGAATTCTTCAAACAGAAAAATAAACAATGGCGACGACAAAAACAAATATACATAGAGACCTTCCCCTGGATCCCAAAATTGGCACTACAAAATTGATTTTTCATTATATTCCTTTCAATATTACAATACATATATATTCATGTCAAAGAATTCATAAACCCCAATCCACTAACCTTGGATTAGAACATAATTGTAGTTCCCTTAACTAGATCTACAAAATATGAAGGGAAAAAAACCATCATGCCCAAGACCATGTGCAAAATGCATGCACGAAACCATGGGTAGGTATGCCCACCATCTTTGGATCCGCCCTCGTCCTTGGGTTCACCCAACTATTATTTTTTCCATATAAAATGTAATATTTTACCAGGGAGCTACCTCAAAACCTGTGTAGGGGGTCTACTTCTCCCCTGCAAACCCCCTGATAGGAGGGGATGCCACCCCCCAATGACCCCCCCATTGTGTCTGATGCAATGTACAACACATGTAGCTGGTTGTGGAAAGAACATAACATATACACGATAAATGATTAAAAATAAGAGGGTACAATGACCTTTATCTTCATCCATACAACTATCTAGTAGAAATAAACTAAAAAATTATCCATGAGATGGACCCAACCATGCCAATAATCAAAACCTTGATTTAGAAGCTTGTAATGAACTGACATTGGCTGCGGTAAACTTTCGAACACTATGGTAAATGAGAAAACTTCGGATAACTGAAAACCCAAACCATAACTTCTGGTCACATGGAGGACATGTTGTGCGAGTGACTTAAATGCTTCAATTGATCCCTTCAGCATATAATCCAATGACTGCAGTCAAAATCAACCTTTGGAAAGCCTCTGACTATGACTCAAAACCACTATATGTCAATCGCATGGAGGACATGTTGTGCATGTGAATAAAAATATTCAATCGCATAGATGAGCGAGTCAATAAGAGATTGCAATGAATATCTTCATGTGTCATGCCTATGAATAAGGCCCAAAACACAAAACTAGAGATGTGAACTTTGGACCATGCAATTTCTCCTGTTAGCGAACTCATCCCTCTACAGACTTGCCTCAGCCTTGTTTGAACCAAAACCAAGAAAGAGTATAGAAGAATGTCTCATCATGATGTCCAAATAAGGATGAGGTCACTTGTATTTGTACCCTTCCAAGGGTGTCCAATTTACTTTATGGCCGACCTGATCAAATATGAGCATGTGGGCTCATATTTCAAAAATACACTTTCCCTTGTCTAAATTGGATGATCTTTAGGTCGATTTTGGTCCTCTCCAAAAGAGAGATTCAATGCAATCATAATTTCCATAAAATGAGATGTCCAATGTGGAATTTGGCCCTAGTTACTAATTTTAACACTACAATGTGCTTAAAATATATATATAAGGAAACATTATCATTCCTGAGCTTATAAGGGTATACCTTTGGCACTTGGAGGATTCCACACCTATGTCTTTTGAACATTAAAATTTATGAACAAAGGAATATTATTAGAATTTATTTTAATGTAAGGACTTAAATGATAATAGATATTCACCCATATATTTCACACCTAAGCCATTTAGTCTAATTCAAGACCATCTTGTGCATAAGGATACATATAACTACTACATTCAAGTATTTTGAGCTAATTCCAGGATAAAAAAATAAACATAGGAATGGAACCATTCCTTAAAAGATTTTCACAAGATATTAATAGATCTCATTTAAGAAAAAAACATCCCTCAATAATTTTCTTAACATAATACAAACACATCAAATAGAGATATGATTTCCATATAATGCAGAACACATCTAGCAATACCCATGCTTCACACAATAATCACACAACGCAAGCTATACAATATATACACACATGATTAATTGACATGGATATTTTCAACCATATCGTACACCAAACCACTATGATAAATCTTAAGATCAAATTAAATACAAATATTAGGAACTAAGCCATTTCTACATTAATCACATAGAACTATATTATTCCTAATATTATGCAAGAGTTATTCTACACAATCATAATGGTGGTAAACAACACAATAAGCAAAGTTATGAGGTTTACATGCATAAAAAGTTATATTAATACTTATCTAGTAAGGAAGAACTTGACATTTGAGATTGGGACTTCAACTATACACCCAACCTTAAACACACTGCAACCAAGTCTTTCTAGTAGTAGTCACCCCCAAGACAGATTCCAAATCTTGAGGATGAGTGCTTAAGGGATTAAACCAATTCTTCCAGATGAAACATGGACTTTGTAAGACCATCCACCTCCACCCACTAGATACTTCATTCAATTAATATCTCATAGGGGAATCTAGAGGTCCACCAGCTCCACCCTTTAACTACTTCAATAAAAGTTGTGGTTCTACCATTACAAGCTAAAACAATGAATCCATAGGCTCACATCCACCTCAAACTAGGTGAGGGACTCCAAAGTATTATCACTTACACCCTCAACAATTCTCTTAGACAATGGTTCCACCTAATCCTAGGATTGGAAAACCCATTTTTAAAGTTAATAAAACAAGAAGAGGGGGATAAATAATTATCCTTATTAGGAGCCCAAGGAACATGCCTCCACCCAAGCTATCAAGGGAATCTAGAGAAAACCATATCCACCCTCTAGTCTTACAGGGAATCTAGATATATTATCCTCACCTGAGAGATATCCTCCCACCTCCTAGTGCTCAATAAAATGATTTCTATACATCGTTCATTCTGGTAGTATCCAAACATTTTTTTCTCTTTTCCTCCTATGCTATGGTTTTTTCTTCCTATACAATGCAATCATCTCCATTTATATTGCCTTCCTTAGAGCTTATCCTCTTGTTCTTATTTAGTAATTATCTCCTTCATTCTTTATTTTTCTCTTTATCAGAATAGTCCCTCTTAATGCATGAGAATTCCCTCTGGGAATTCTCTTCTCGAATTCTCTATGCTAAGCGAAAAATGGCTTCTCCATAGGTCCTTTCAGTACCATTCTGGAACTGCTTTCAATTGTGTGGGAAAACACTCTTTTTGAATTCCTCGAGCTCGACAATAGTTGTTATGTTGTTTTTGAGTGGTGGTGGAGACGTTGTTGTGTCAACACTTTCCCATCACTTCCTATTGGTTGAATTCAACTATGCCACCTACTGATGTAACCCACCACCAATAATTTTGGTTCTTTCTACCTTGTGAATTTATCTAAGGCATGGTTGCTCTCTCCTCTTGCCCAGATCCGTTAACTGATGTGATGAGTCCAATTTAAAGCATACCTACCATCCATTTATGGATTTAATAAAAAATTCAATCTTCCTTTAAATACCTAGCCATCTCCTTCATCAAACTCTGGAATCCGTGAATCGATTCTCAAGCCTTTTTAATTATAATCAAGGTATAGTGAGTATTTACAATGAAGGGAAATTAGCTTGAGGTTGTAACACAAACCATGTATTAGGTGGCTTGGTGTACTTAATCCTCCATCTATTTCATGATCTGATATGTATTACTCACCCTTGAATTTGTTGGACTAGCTAGGTTCCACCACATGTTAGGAGAAAACATTGTTTTCACCTTTTGTTAAATTGATTTTCTTAATTTTAGTAATGCATGATATGTAAAACATTAATCATCTGTTTAATAAATTGCCTTGGGAAAATTGAATTGAAGTAAATAGCTAAATTATTTTAAAATAAAAAACGGATAATTTTGTAAATGGCCATTCCATTGGAGTTATCTGACACTAACATTGACACTCAATGTCTCACTCTAATACCATTGTACTACGTGACACCATTACGATTGGTGGCTTTTCTAATGAAAATATAGTAATCTGCATGCATTCAATCAAGGTGATATTTACTAATGTGAAACTGAATTGGATTTATAGGCTTAGACTAACCCATGACCCCCCTATCCCCTATTGAAATGATCCAAGGGGATAAATTAGTTGCATTAGGCTAATAATAAACTGAAGAAACTATTGTTTCAATTGCTTCTTCTATGACTAGGTTTGGCTCTCGAACTCTTAATTGTAACATAATGGAGATAGAGATCATATCGACCAGAGGCACAATAGGGAGGTCAAACTGATATTGAGAAAGAGATGACAAACAAGTAGGCGAGTGGGACTCTAGTTCCATCGACACACACACACACACACACACACACATATATATATATAGATAATGCATCATACTACTACTTATGGAGTTCTATCACACTATGCTTAACTATGAACATTGCATTGTAGGGGAATGTGTTTCTAGCTAGTCTCTATAGCCAATATATCTCTCTCCCATGCAAGTCCAATCATGCTCACAAGGCCAATGTAGGGGAGGGTAAGGATTTCTTTCTGACATGGTATTGATATTAGTTCCAATCCTTTAGTTGGATAGTTAGTCACCCAGTCAAGGAAGCCAATAACCTATAAATAACGATATAGGGGTGATTGTTGAATATAAGGGAGATGGGTTGTGTCCCTCTCCCTATTATTCAGTGAATTATATCTCCTTAAACTACCTGATGTCAACTGAAATGGTGGGAGTATGCGACCATGACGATCTGCATCGATCATACCGTCCATCACCCTTTTGCATAAAGTTCAAAATTTCCAGACACCTCAAAATGGTAATACATGAATGTAGAGAATCTGATGTAGGTTAACCCGATAATGCAATATAAATCAAAGAATAATACTATAACCTACTTCTACTATCAATTTGTGGAAGCTTAAATATCGAGCTGAACAATGGAACCAGAAGAAGAAGAATCAATGCACAATACACATGAAAATACTATGGGGAAAGCCTTAGCTCAAAACCCCACTATCTGTATTATCATACAAGGTGGAAATACATAGGAATTATACAAAGCCTTAGCTCTCACAGCTAGCCATCTCTCAGTACAATCCTCACAAATGCTCACAAGCAATATTGGCTTCTCTCTAGCCTTCCTCTCTACCCTCCAAGCTCCTATTTCCTTGCGCTGTTCCTCTCAGATGATTTTCCTTCAACCAAGTGGAACACTTCCTTCAAAATTGTGAAATCCTCAAGGATGATGTCCTTGACTGCATGCATGAGTTTTCTTTATAAGAAAAACACATGCAACTAATAATACATTGTCCTTGACATTAATATCAACTAGGTATTTCTCAGAATAGACATGCATGAGTTTCTGATGAGGGAATCTTCATTTAATTGGAGTACACTAGTTGAGTGCATTAATGCATCAACTGACTATTAACTCTCTATTAGTTTCTCAAACAGTTTGGAACTAATTTAACTCGACTTAACTCAGTAAAGTGAGTTAACTAATTACAACTCAAATATAACTCAATCTTATCTCCTTAATTTAAGGGATCACTCTTGCATGACTTCAGAAAGACCTCTAACTTGAATTTCTCCAGCTAATTAATTTAAAATAAATTAATTAATTATTTCCAAGTAGCTGTTAAGACTAAATTTGATTTTAATTCACAATTTAATTCAAGGACAAAATAAATTGGAATATTCTTGTTTCCATATTTCAACAATGAATAAATAAATGATGGTTAGTAATGCTTCACCGAGGAGATGTAGTTGTATAATAAGCTCCTCCACATCCAAGGAAATGTTTCCAAATTTTATTTTGGGATGAAGATAGTTCAACCAACACAATCTACAACTCTTTCCACTTTCCTTAAGACCTAGAAAACCAAATTTGTTTGCTTATTCAAGAGGAGGGTTATATGCATTTTTTCATAATTTTTTCAAAATCAATGGGATAGATTTGTTGCTCTTTGAATATGAGACTAAATAAATTTCCATGGATACTTCTTTATAAATAATGTGGTAGATGCAATGTAGAGCCCAAAAACTTTGAATTTTCAAGTGTCTTTGCTAGAGATTTTCCAATGGCTAGCAATGACTTTAACCCCAAAACCCCAGTACCTCTCTTAAATCTCCACCACAAGGCATAGGTTTCAATGGCCACAACCCAGATGCACAAGCTAGTGACTATAAAACCTCATGAAGTGAAGAAATTGTAGGCTAAATTTTTGTAGAAATTTTGGTCACTTCATATATCAACCTCATGGATCAATACAATAGACACATGCATTCCCAGAAATAATTAATATTTATCTTATAGAACCTTTAAAAATAATTAAGTTGCCATAATATCCAACATTATATATATACATAT
>APFE031136964.1:83756-113362 GCA_000404065.3 Pinus taeda | reverse complement strand
TTTTACCAACATGACCAATCATCCATAAATAGCATCCTGCAACTCATAGACCATGATCCATATGTCTAAAAATAAACAGTCTAAAAATAGACTTTGCGCCAGAAATAGCCTGCGGGCCCACTTAGTGAAGGCGACTTCTTTTCACTAAGCTCCCTCATCTTGTTGCATTTTCAACACTCCCTCTCAACAAGATATTCATTATCTGCAACCCCTATCCTACCTCTATGGTATTTGAATTTTCTCCTAGTGAGCGCCTTCGTCAAGATATCAGCATCTTGATCCTCCATGGGAATATATGAAAGTAACATGATTCTTTGCTGCACACAATCTCTAATATGATGGTACCTAATGTCGATGTGCTTGGATCTATCATGAAATACTCGATTAGCCAAGAGATTAATGCAACTCTCGTTATCACAATAAATCATAGTAGGCTCCAAGTGTAACTCGAACAACCCGACCAGGATCTTCCTCATCCATATAGCCTCGCATGCAGCCAAACTTGCCGCCATATACTCGACCTCTACTGAACTGAGTGCCACGAATCTCTGCTTCTTGATGTACCAAGAAATTGTTATCGACCCGATACGTAATATCCCTCCAGAGTGCTCTTTCTATCCATTGGGCTCCTTGCCCAATCTGCATATGTGAAGCCACATAGCTTCACCTCATCCTCCTATCTGTACCACAATCCATATCTCAATGTGCCTTTGAGATAACACAATACATGCTTGCCTGCCTTCCAGAAGAGCTTGGTTGGCTTAACCATAGCTTGTCAAAGCTGGTTAATAGCATAGCATATATTGGGTCATGTATTGACCGGATACATAAGAGACCCCACCAATTGTAAATAAACAATGGCATCCACTACTTCCGCTGAAGTAGCATCCTCCTTCCTCCAACCTCCAGGAAGAGGAGTATCAACAAGCTTGTAGCCATGCATGTTGAACTTCTCCACCATCTCCTAGGCATACTTATCCTGAGAAACAAATAGTCCATCACTGCAATGTCAAATTTCCAATCCCAGGAAATAATGAAGGAGGCCCAAGTCCTTCATCTCAAACTCTCTAGATAGATCCTCCTTGCATGAAAGTATCAACAGCTCATCTCCCATCAAAATCAAATCATCTACATAAAGTACAATGATTAGCAACTTACCCTCCACCACAATCTGGTATAGGTTAGGATCCGCCTCACTCTTGGAGAATCCAAGTCTGGTGAAATAACTGTCTATCCATGTGTACAAGCACGAGCTGCTTGTTTCAACCCATACATCACTCTCTTGAGCCTGCACACATGTGACTCGCTGCTGAAGATCTCAAAAATTTCGAGCTGCTCTATGTACACCTCCTCCTCAATGACTCCATTGAGGAATGCAGTCTTCACATCCATCTGATGGATATGCCACCCCATCTACACTGGGAGAGCAAGAATCGTCCGTATGGAAGATTACCTTGCGACAGGTGCAAAGGTCTCCTCATAATCGATCCCCTCTATCTGTGAGAAGCCTCGATCAAAAAATCTTGCCTTGTACTTCTCCACACTCCCGTCAGCTGCCTACTTCACTTTGTAGATCCATCTCGAACCCACCACTGATTTCCCCTCCGGTCTTGGGACAATCTCCCATGACTGTTTCTGATAATCGAATCATACTCTTCCATCATCGCATCTACACATGCGGGATCCTCCATAGCTTCCTCGAAAGAGGATGCCTCAGTCACGACACATTTTCTCACAAGAGCCATGTATCCAATGTATCGATCGGGTGACTGTCTCTGTCTACGCTATGCTATAGGTGGTCCTACAACCTTCTCTGCATCTTAAGCCAGTCGCTCAGCTTCTGTAGTGCGCTTTCGCCCTCTAATGGTTGGCGCTGCATGAGTGGTCTCTTCCACTCCATGAACTTCATATTGTGGTTGATCCACACCCTGAAGCTCATCCGTAGGAACTAATAGCTCCTCATCTGCATGCAAGTGTGGCTCCCTCTCAAGCGAACACTTCATGGCTTTCTCCTCCTCAAATTTGATATCCCGTCGCACAACAATCTTGCGACTGTCTGGCAAATACACACGATAGTTGTGGGGTGTATTAGTGTACCCCACAAATATCCCAACCTCTGGAGTTGGGTCCAGCTTCTTCCTAGCATCCTTCGTCACATGCATGTAAACAGGAGAACCAAAAATGCTCAAATAGGAAATATCAAGCCTCTTATTAGAATAAGCCTCCTCGGGTGTACTCATGCCAAGTATCTTGTGACGACAATGGTTCTGCACATATACTGTAGTATTGTAGGCCTCCATCCATAAGTGAAGGGGTAGGCCCTGATCATGCAACACCACCTGTGCAGCACCCACAATCGTTCTTTTCTTCTGCTCAGCAACCTCATTCTGATGTGGGTTATGGGGCGCTATGAGCTCTCTTCGAATCCCTTTTGGGCTATAGAAGTCCTTGAACTCGCCAGAGATGAATTCACCACAATTTTCGCTCCTAACAGCCTTCACCTTCTTCCCCGATTCCTTCTCAACCAGTGCTTTGAACTCACAGAACTTTGAGTATGTCTTGCTCTTCTTCTATATGAAGAAGATCCAACACTTTTGAGAGAAATCATCAACAAATATGACATAGTACTTGTGCTTTGCTGTGAAAGCTACTGAGAAAGGTCCACACACATCTGTGTGAATTCTCTCAAGGATCATCGTGGTGTGACTATCCTTCTCATGAAAGGTGGCTTTCACAAATTTTCCCAAATTACACCCCTCACACTGATCTGACTGCGCAAGAGTGCCTTTAGGAATCCCAATAGAAATCTGCTGCAATATCTTCAAAGCTCCATGGTGAAGGTGGCCCAATATCCGGTGCCACAAATCGCCATCATCCCAGCTTACCACTCCTAATTTGCATGCCATTGCTGCACAACCATCTAGATGCAATTGATAAAGGTTCTTGACTCAAACCCCTATCTTGCGAGTTTCTCCAGTTGTCTTACTATACAGGAAATCTTTTCCCTCGCTAAAGACAACATCATATCCCTTATCTTCTAACATCGCCACAGAGGTAATATGCTTCTTCAATCTTGGAACATGCATCACTTCCTTCAATAAGAAGGGTTTACCAGACTTCCTCTCAAAGGAAATGGTATCGATACAGGTCGCACTATATCTACCATCATCGCCCATCTCGATGTGCACTCCAAGATCTTTCTCATCCAGATCAGAAAATAAATCTCGATCTCTTGTCATGTGAAAAGACGCACCACTGTCCAAGAACCATACCGATCCCATCACACTTGATACTAAGCATGCGATCAGCAAAAAATCTAGCTCAAACTGTGAGGCTAAGGCCTCTCCTGCTGCAGATCCATCAACTTGCTTATTTTTCTTCTTCTACGGACAATTTGTGGCATAATGTCCATGCTGGTGACAGTGAAAGCACTTCACCTTGGACATGCCCTGCTTCTTGCCTTTTGCACCAGAATGAGAAGCTTTCTTGTTCTTCCCCTTCTTTGCTTTAGCAGCCAAAGCACAATTTTCTTCGTCAGATGCCTTTGATGAAGATCCGTCCCTGGTATTCCGCCTGATCTCCTCTTGCACAAGATCAGACCAAAGTCTCTCCCATCCTGGCAATTTCTCCTGACCATTGACAGAGTCCTGATAGGAATGCCAACTCTTCGGAAGACCAAGGAGAGCCAAGCTCACCAAGTCCTCATCATCGACAGTCACCCCCACACTTCCTAGCTGATCCCGACATTGGGTGAACTTTGTGAGATACTTGGGCATACTGTCTCCTTTCTCACACTTAATGTTTCTGAGTTTATCCTTGAGCGCCAACTTCCTCTGGTCGCTATTGCTTTGGAATAAATTTGTCAATGCTTTCCACATCAAGTACGAAGAAGCCTTTCCATGCAGGCTGGATACAATGTCATCCTTCATGCCCTCCAATAGAATGCTTCAACACTTTGCTGTCTTCTTTTGCCAAGCCTCAACTTGAGCAGCATCAGTAGGATTTGGGACTTCATCATCTATGAACTCCTTCAACCCATTGTCATCTAACACCACCTCCATCCTTTCTTTCCATGCAATATAATTCGAGTTTCCTTCAAGGGCATACTCAAATCACAATCCGTTGAAAGACATTTCAACTTCTACACCAAGAAAACACTGCTAGAAATTCGAATTCCACCAGCTCAAAACTCAACCACTTCTGATCTAAAATTCATGATAACAAAGTATTTCTCATATAGAGATTGATTTTATGGGAATTTACTAGATATCTCACCTTCCAAAAGAAGGATAAATCCAGAAGCTACCTGGCCCAATTACAGACTCTGCCTAAAGAAATAAAATGCAATCACTTTCTGAATAATAGATCTGATGATCAACTTTGCTATGATACCATGTAGAAATTTTGAATAATATAACACTTATTCACAGAGATTATCCTGATTATACACTATTTGCAGAATGCATGCATAATACATAACCTCCTCTACCATTGACATCAATTTGCAGAATTAAAAAAAACAATCGCATGCACACATATCAACACAGTATGTAATGGGGAACACATATAGCTGAAAACCCCAAACTATTTGTATATTATAATGATAGAGAACATGTAACAATACATAGTACAATACTTCTCACAAGTACTCACTACTATCTCCACATGCTACACAGAAACCAGCTCAGATCTAAACAAGTCACAGGTTCAAATATCCTGCATTGTTCGCATACCTCTACTGCACAATCCAAGTTGAGAATAGATCTAATCCAAGTTCGAATTCCCCTTGGCTTGTACTGATCAATCCTCATTGGCAATCTCAATCAATGATTTTGCAAATCTCATGCACAGCTATAGTCACAACTGATATTAGTCGCACCCCTTCATCCACCTCTAACACTTGTCACCATTGAACTGTCCATGCACTGAGTTAACTGATGTATTCTTTAGTTGATTTATGAGTTAATAATTAGTGATTTAATTAATAATTAGTTCACACCACTCATCACTAGTGTATTTTTTAGTTAGACTAAATACAACTAGTTCAACTAAGTCAAACTGAACACAACTCCATCAACTCCTCAATCAACTTCACCAAACTCAATCACTTGAGTTCTAACTGAATTCCATCATGCAATAGCTCAACTAACCCATTGGAAAAGCGTATTTCCTTCTGGAAGTTGCATGTACCACATCTATAGTTTGAACTGAAGTGCTGCAAGAGGATAAGATAATGTTTATAGTCTAAATATTATTAAGAGCTAATAATATTTGACTGTTCTATTTTTTGACTAGCAGTCTAAAAATAGACTCCACCCATATGTCTAAAAATAGAGGTCCATCTATTTTTACCAACATGACCAATCATCCATAAATAGCATCCTGCAACTCATAGACCATGATCCATAAGTCTAAAAATAGACATAGTCTAAAAATAAACTTTGCGCCAAAAATAGCCTGCGGGCCCACTTAGTGAAGGCGACTTCCTTTCACTAAGCTCCATCTTCTTGTTTCATTTTCAGCAATTTCTAATTTTTAACATAGATTGCTAAGAATTTCTATTTTAAAGTTACCAAGCAAGTTTCGAAGTTTAGATTTACTTACCGATGTTGATGTTGATTTACTTACTCTTGCCCTTTCTCTTGGTATGTGTTTGCATGTTTTACAAATTTATTCAAATGATAATTGGTGTACATCACCTATACTCATGAGATCAAGAATATCAATCCACTCATCCACAATTGTTCTAAGTAAGAGGGTTTTTAGTGTGTTGGATCCTAAATGATGTACTTTTCCCCTCTTAATATTATACAAAAACATTTCTATTAGATTCTCAAGGCTCTCATATTATTTTTCATACATTCTAAAGATTTCTTCTTTAAGATCATGATGTTTATATTCTTTTACAAATAACTTTTGCATATCGTTCCATGATCTTATTGAATTAGTCCCTAAACTCATGAACCATTTAAGAGATGTATCTCTCAATGTCACCAGAAACAATCTGTATTTTTGATTGTTTAGTAAGTAACCATAAGATCTACAAACAATTTCAAATTCAAAGAGAAAGGTTTCCAAATCCTCTAATCTTAGACCATGAAAGTTTGGGAGGAAATATGGAGGTATGTTCTTCATATTCACATTGATGTCAATGTATTGAATGGGAAATCCAAGAGGATCTTCTTCATTGTCATCATCTCCATCCATTTCTTCTACCTTCATTTCCACCTCTTCTTCCAATACCTGCAATAGTGGATGGTGATGGGGCTCTTACTACACCAAATGATCAAATGGGGAGGGTGGGTTGGTGTTGAAGATTTTTTTGTTTGTTTTTATGACTGAATGAAAACACTAATGTAATGAACTTATCTGTTTTTTAAATGGAATATGCCTAATGCAAATCATTTATGTTTTTGCAAAAAGCAACAAGAAATGGATTAACTAGGGAAGAAAATAATGCATACTTTGACACCTCCTTGGAAATGGTGCCAAAAAGTGATGAGCCTCAGTTTGCAACAAGAATGCTGCAAATCCAAGGGCTACCAATTTTAATTATCAACCTGGGGTCCCGACATACTTAAGAGGTATCAACACTATATGTGTAGCATACAATGTATCCTTTCTTTGTTGTCCTGATTAATGGAGTGAATGTAATAAAATTAGATCGTAAACTAATTGAAGAAAATGAAATTCTTGATTGGAAACTTTAACCTATTGCAAGAAAGGAAGTACAAGGAAAGAAACCTATTCTAATTTTATAAAGTAAATATCATGAACTAAATGTCAACCATTATACTTCAAAGAGTCTAGATCTATTAACAGAGTTCATTGGATATGCCAATCAAGAAAATCATCATTGTATTATCCAATCCATAAATTTGTCCATTGGCCAAAATCATTGAAATGTTTTGCATGGGTAAAGAGAAAATTCCTAAGTGGTATTTATTCTTCCCTAATAATTTATTTAGAGCCTAGGGGTCTTGATTCAACCCTAAGGGATCATAACTAAACTTCTTGAGTGAATCTGGGCAAGTATATACATGTTGGAAGAGTACTACTGGAAACTGAATTTTACTACAAGAAACTATAATTCACCAAATTACCAAGAAATTCAAATCCAAATTGGATGAGACAATGTTTTTTATTGACTAGGATCTATTTGGTATCCATTCCAAGTGGAATCACTTGAAAATACCTTTGTTAACCCATGCTAAAAAATTGTAGAAAATTTCTAGTCTAAAGTCTAGAAATTCGAGAACTACTGAGCTAGTAATTCTATAAAATGCCTAACCTTATCAAGTGAAAATGAAATGGGGTAAATTTTGTTCTTAAATAGAATGATTTTGTGATCTAATGCAAGCATAATCAACTAGATTGAAGTTTTTTAGAATGCTAAAAGAAATAGCAAAATTTACTATTATTTTCCACAAGGGATTTCCAGAAACATAGATTCGGGAATAAGAAAACTAATCCAAATAGCTCAATGATTACTATGACCTTCCAAAGTTGTTACAGTAATTAAATTATGCTTTTGATCCTTCAAAATGACTTACTTCAACCATTTAGTCCAATCTTACAACAAGAAATCATTAATACTAAATAAAAAAATAGAAAAAGGAAAATAACAAGTGGTGCATGTGAATAACAAGTGAAAAGAAGAAATGTAAATGATACAAAAGGGCTTTGAGACTCATGGGATGACTGAGCCCAAGGAGAATCGGATTTCTATGTAGGATACCAAGATTTATAAGTTGAACATGGCACCAATCTTTATTATTTCCATTAATACAATTACGTCCCTATAGAAAATGAAATTGGAGCTATAAAAATACAAGTTCTCCACAAGAAGACTAAGAAAAATCCACCCCTAGAGGCAAATTCAGCTTGCTACTTATCCAAAATGATTATGAATCATCCCCAATGAAAGGAGGAATGTTTCCCCACCAAAATCCCTTGATTATTGGATCTGGTTCCCAGTACTAGGAATCTACATTGAATGGCAATGAACACATTCCTAGGTTTTCTCAATCATTGGAGCTCCAAAATATGTGCAATAATTCCATAATATGTTGTTGATTTATTATTTAATATTGATACTGCTACAGTAGGGAACATGTTCCTAGATTATATCCTCCTCCAAATCTCCATAATCTTCCCAATATTCTCATAATATTCCACAAAAATAAATAATATTAGTCACAAATATATAATTATCCATAAACCTTCCTAATGAACATACTAAAGTTAAAAATATGTTAGCTAATGCAAAAATAGAGGGTTAATGTGTTGAAGGATGGTCAGATGGGCCTTAATTTATCTCTAATTTGGAGTCCCATCATACCTCCTTACTGAAAGTGTTGCTCATTCTCTGAGAAACTTAGTGACCTCATTGTGACTCATTCATGGCCCTGGTGGCCTCCCTGATTTGTACAACATTTTTCCCCTTATGCAAGATGGGTTATTAAGGATTCATGGCCTCTTACCTTCATTGTAGTTTCAATTCTATTTTGATTGTGAATGCCTTCTTGCCTTTTGTTGCCTTCTTCTTCTCTTTTGCAACCTAGATGATTTCCTAATGGCCTTGGAGTTCTCTATTTTGATTAGGTCTCTCTTAGGTACTCGCTTTTTGGATTTTAGCACAATTTGTTTATTTCTTCCTTCTTGTAGTAGCATTCTTCTCTTCCTAGCATTCCTTCTCTTTCAGGGTCTTCTAACTATGTGGGAGTGATGAGAAATGATGTAGAGGGTTTGGAGCATGATGATAGGGCTCAGAGGGAGTAGTGTAGGTTTTTGAAAATGGAGAGGATGTGTTGTGTGTGTTTTTCCAAAAAACATTCAGGGTGAGACAGTGTATAGGATTTGTTCTTGGAAAATATTAATTTTTCTTATGAAATGGGATCGATAAATGATGGATAGATAGTGTATATGAAGTGGATGGAGGGCTTGAAGTGCTTTGGTGACTTGGCCTTTACATAAATTTCCCCTTTTAACTATTGTCCCCATTCCTCGAAATTGTCACCCTTTATAGTTTAGATTTTCCACATTGCATGAGTGAAGGAGTGAGTTGCAATTAACTAGTTAAAGGGGGCCAAGATGGCTAACCCATCCTTAGCTTATAAAACCTCATCCCTCATGCATTGAAAACACATTTATAACTATAATATGTTCAATAGAAGAGGTCAAGGATATTGCATACTTGTACCTACATGATGGTTGTTGGAGAGACATGCATGCTACTATTGAGTTAGTGATAGATCTATGGTCCTCTAGAGGTGGTAATTTTCTTTGTTTTCTTCTACAGAGGTCCTCATAGCTTGGTGATTCTATACCTCTGTCTTCAAGTTACAGTGAGCAATATTTCTTATTCAAATCTAGCCTTCATGGAGTGTTGGGCTTGGACATGGGTGATGTACACCTCCCTTATATCTTATTCCACCATTAGACACCTTACACATGCTTTATTTCACATTTCATACTTTCCTATAGCTTTCAACCTGTTTCCAGTGAACTATGAAATCTTGTAGTACTACACAAAACCCTGTAGCAACTTGTTTAAACCCATATCTCTTAGATGGTATATTAGATTGACTTGAAATTTTCTGAGCATGTTGTCATCAACCTTGTGCACCTCCCCATAAAAACATTTTGGCCAATAGATACACGAATCTTGAGAAAAATAAAAAATGTCTAAAGTTGATGGAGGTCAATTTCATAGAAATCATGCACTAGAATTTGCTAAAATTGCTTGTGAATGTTACCATCCCCTATATGCATCTCCCCATGAAACAACTTTGCAAATGGATGCACGAATATCGATAAAATTCAAAAATGGTTGTAGGTGATGGAGGTCGATTTCTTGAAAACTGTGAACTATAATTTGTTGCAATTTATTCGGTGTGTTACCATCGTCCATATGCATATCCCCATGAAACATATTTTCAAATGGATGTATGATTTTCAAGATATGACAAAAATAATTTTATGCTCTCTATATTTCTGTTTCCAGTAGTATTTACAGGATTTCCTGTAGTATTTTAGGACAATAAGGAAAACGAGTGGTAAAAGTTCAGGAATGATGAGTGGATGGTGGAAATAGATGAAGCTGATGGATTGGCATGGCCTTGATCTTGTTGGAGAATTTGAGCAAAGTAGGAGAAAGTCAAAATTTGACTTCTTTTGGCGAGGCTTGTGATCAAACTTTCTTTTGGTGGCTAACTTGCTTTCATTGTTTGCAAAGGTTTGAGAGAGAGATACATGGAAAGAAGATTTATTATTAATTTTTGTCCTTTGTTTTTTTCTTCTACGCCTATTAGTTGCCTCAATGAGGTTTTCAACTAGTAGCTATGCCTAGGTTTTAACCTAGGATATTTTCTTTTTCTATTTTATTTTTATTATTTCTAGCCCACTGATTTCCTCATGGAGGTTTTCAATCAGTGAGCCAATCGTAGGTGCCTCAAAGGAGGTTTTCACCTCAGATTTTATTTTTTTCTCTAATTTTTCATTTTTTATTTCCTTTCCTATCCTACTCTACTTAAAAAACAAAATCATTTTGAAGTGTAGGAATACTTCCAATGGAGCCATGTGCACATCAAGATGACAGATAAATTGATGTTTAGGATTGCAATATATGGCTTGACATGTAATTGAATTTCAAAGACCAAATGTTTTGACTTTGAAAATATCAAGCACAAATGAAGAAGAGAGTGATGCTCCATCTTGTTGATTTTCTGGAACCAAACCTCAATATAACTTTGATGCCCTTAGTTTTCTTTCTTATCTGGATCATTCTTCATGTCTTCTTCTATCATGACCTTCAAATCTTCCTCTTTTTCTTGATTTTTCTCTTGAATATATGGAGGATTTGATGGTAACCATGAGCGATCTACCTCAATCTCTGATTTGGATGTCTATTCTTCATCAAGTGAAACACATGATTCTTTTGTCTTCTCATTTGAATTTTCTTTTTATGCATGTTTCCTTTCAATGATATAAAGAGAAAATCCTTTTTGTGATACTCTTCATGAGCTAAGATGAATACCATTAATATCAAGAGGATATGTTCGGAAGTGTTGTACCTTAGCATTATAAGCGGGCTGAGCTACTTCATTGTGTGGGTTTGGAAATGGTGGTGTAGGTAGTTGAGTGGGAGTGGATATTTGAGATAGATGTGGTTGGGGTTGTGGTTGTGGTGTTGGTGGATGGTAGGGATAACATGGAGTTTGGTATGGAGGATATTGAGGAAAATATCGAGGATATTGTGGATGGCTCCCATAAGTTCCTTGCCAACCTTGTTGCCAAGATTGGTTTTGGGGTTGAGATGGCCAAGGTTGTCAAGGAAAGGGTGTTTTCCAATTACTTTGATATGGATGTGCATAAGCTTGAAATTTTTAATTAGTATCTTGCATCATACCGGGTTGGATACGCTGCCATTATCCTCTTGGAGCTACATAACATAACTGCATCGGAAATTGACTTGCTCCATTGTCATCTTGGTAAAATTATTGAACCTTGTGAATGAGGGGTAATGTTTAACATCGTGTGATTCAACATGGAAAACACAATATCATCATCTTCATTTTTCTCATTTTGTATATTTAACATTTCTACTTATTCACTTATATTGCTAAGAATTTATATTTTAATGTTATCAAGCAAGTTTCCAAGTTTAGCTTGACTTACCGATCTTGATGCTGATTTACTTAGTATTTTGCTTCCTCTTGATATGGTTTTTCATGTATAAAAAATTTATTCAAAAAATAATTGGTATACATCACCTCCACTCATGAGATCAAGAATATCAATCCACACATCCCTAATTTTTCTAAGAGGGTTTTTAGTGTGTCATATTCTGAATGATGTAGTTGGTCCCTCTTAATATTATACATAAACCTTTCTATTAGATCCTCGAGGCTCTCATGTTGTTTTTTATTCATTCTAAATATTTATTCTTTAAGATCATGATCTTTATATTTTTTAGATATATCTTTTTCATATCATTCCATGATCTTACTGTATTAATACCTAAACTCATGAACCATTTAAGAGCTTTATCCTTCAATATCACTAGAAACAATCTGTATTTTTGAGTGTTTAGTGAGTAACCATAATATCTTCAAAAGTATTTCAAATTCAAAGAGAAAGGTTTCTAAATCCTATGACCTTCGACCATGTGTAGGTTTTAACCCCGTACAGAAATTACCTGCGTACTAATTCTAAAACATAGAAAATAAACATTGCGAGAGCATAACACATCAAACACATATACACAAAGATTTTCCTTTGGATTTTCATTATGTTCCTTTCAATGTTATAATACATATTTATACATGCCAAAGCATCCATTACCATGGACTGAAACCATCGCATCCAATACCATGGATCAAAAACCATTGCGTCCAATACCATGGACCAAAAACCATCGCGTCCAAAGACGTGTGAAAATCATGTACAAAATCATAGGTGGGTCCACCCATCCTAACATAGGGTCCAAAACCAAAATTTTCTAGTGCGCTGCCCCGGACCCCATAAAGTGGGGTTATGGGTATGCCTCAAACCTATGACTCCACCCACCCACTACATAATCGGCGCAATGAATGGAGGGGCTCCATCCCCCCTCTAACCCCATGGTTAACTACATGGGCTAATCTTGGAAAGAATATAACACAAACCAACATTTTCCCACTTTTTGTTTTCTTTCCACAGGGGCCACAAGAGAGCTTAGCCATTTTTCTAGCCCTAAAATGTCCATTGTCTCTCTACACCAAGAGAAATTCTCAGAGCTCATAGATTTTGTTAATGCATCTGTAGTATTATTCAAATTTTCCACCTTTACCAGCAACACCTTTTTGTCTTCTATCATATCCCTCACAAAGTGATACTGAGCATGAATGTGTTTTTTCCTTGAATGATATGCAGGGTTCTTTGCCAAGAAAATTGCACTTTGTCTATCATAGTCTATACTTATAGCTCCCTGTACTAACCCCATACTTGAACACAATCTCTACAACCAAACTACTTCCTTGCTTGCATGAGTGGCTGCCATGTATTCTGCCTCTGTAGTTGATAGTGCCACTACAGATTGTTTCTTACGCATCCAACTGACTGCAACTCCAAATGGGTTAAACACATACCCACTTGTAGATCTTCTCTGATCCAAATCTCTAGCCCAATTTGCATCAACGAAGCCATGAATATCCAAAATTCTGTCCAATATTGATCTTCCTTTGTACCACAAACCATAATTCTATTATGAAACTAGCTCACAAAAAGATAAAAAAGATAGTTGAACACCTTAGAATTCAGCCTCTTTGAGGGGGAAACCTCCTTTACATTACACAAACAAATAATTCTTCAACAATTCAAATGAAAAAACCTCCTTTCTATATATAGGATTCTAAGGGGTCACAATATAACCAAGCTGACCTAACAATAATAATATATAGGCACAAAAATAAGAATAGAGAGATTCTATGGGGCACATTAATAACAATATGGGGACAATAGGGGCACAAAAATATTAACAAGGGATACAACTACAATATTAATGGTGGCATCCCTAGTATTATAGGGACTTTACATGCCCCTGTCCTTCAAGAATGTGTTGTCCTCAACACTTGAGTAGTTCTGGATGCTTCTGTATAAAATTCTCATCCTCCCATGTGGAATCTTCATAGGATAAGTACTTCCACTTGATGAGATACTCTGAAATGGATTGATTTCATAGTTGTCAAGTTCTTATTTCTATGACAGCTTTTGGTTCCAATATAATTTTCCCTTCCTTGTCAATTTTTGGCAATATTGTTTGAACTGGGAGCTTGTCGCGTATAAACTTCTTTAAACATGAAACATGAAAAATCGGGTGCACGTGAGAAGCTGCAAGAAGCTCCAATTTGTATGCTGTAGTACCAATCTTTTGCAACACCTTGTACAAACCATAATACTTTGGTGACAATTTGTTATCCTTCTTAGCTTGCTTGAGGGACATTTGCTTATATGGTTGTAGCTGTAGGAATACCCAATCACCTACATCAAAACTTCTTTCATTGCGATGTTGATCTACCTATTGTTTCATTCTATTCTGCGCCAACATGAGGTTATCCTTTAAGAGTTAGACAACTTGTTCTTGATGCTCGATGTGATGTTCCACTGCTTGAACCTTAGAATTTTATCTTAAATATGATGTGATTGATGGTGGCTGATATCCATAAAGTGCCATAAGTGGAGTCATTCCTGTTGCAGTATGGAAGGAAGTGTTATACCACCATTTAGCTAGAGGCAACCATTTTAGCTATTGTGTCTATTTATCAGATACAAAGCAACGAAGATATCCTTCCAAAAATTTGTTTACTATCTCCATTTGCCCATCAGATTTTGGATGATAAGGCCAAGGCAATAAAATAATTCTGTCCAAAAATTTCATGTAAAGATGGGATCTATGTCACTTACAATAATCTCTGGATTTCCATGTAGCTTTTGAATTGTTTCCATAAATTCCATAGAAACTGTACTAGCTTTAAATGGATATGATAATGCACAAAAGTGTGCATACTTGGTAAGTCTGTAAACTACCACTATGATGACACTCTTTCCCTTAGACTTGGGTAAGCCTGTGATAAAATCCATTGAAACCTCCTCCCAACGTTGGCTTGGAATGGATAAAGGTTGTAATAGACCTAGTGTCTTAATTGTTTCAGCTTTATTTTGTTGGCATACCAAACATTTTGCCACAAACTTTTGAATATCCGATTGAAGGCCATCCCAAAAAAATTCCCTCTTAACCCTGTGGTAATTTTTTAAAAATCCTGGGTGCCCTCCTAACGGAGAAGCGTGCAATTCTAGAAGAATATTTTGTTTGAGTTAGGAATTCTTACAGAGGTATAAGCGATCTTTGTACCATAACGAATCATTTTTCCATCTAAATGTATTAGATGTGCTGGAATCTTGTTGTAACTTTTGAATAAGTTCCCACACTTCTTCATCATTCTTCCATTCCTCCCTCGCTTCGTTTATCCAATCTGGTTGGATAATATAAATGGCACACAACAATGCTTCCACATCCTCATCCTTTCTTGAGAGTGCATCTTCCACAACATTTTGCTTCCCTTTTTCGTTTATGATTTCAAAGTCATAACCCAACATATTTGTGACCCATTTTTGTTGTTCTTGACATGATAATCTTTGTTCTAAAAAGTATTTAAGGCCATCATGATCCGTTTTTACCTTGAAGTGTCTTCCCATTAGGTAGGGTCACCATTTCTTAAGTGCATGTAGTATTGCCAACATTTCCTTCTCATAAATAGCTTTGTGTAAATACTTTCCCTTGATTGGATGACTTTTGAAAGCAATAGGTCTTTCATCTTGCATTAAAACAACACCAATTCCATTTCTGGAAGCATCAAATTCCATAATAAAGGTTTTTTTGAAGTCCTATGTTGCTGAGATGGGTGCTTGGTACATTGCCTCTTTAAGGTATTTGAAGGCCTTCGTTGCTTCTTGAGTCCATGAAAATGCATCTTTCTTCAACAATGTTGTTAGAGGTGCTGCTATTTTCCCATAATTCTTAGCAAACTTGTGATAATACCCTTTCAACCTGAGAAATCCTCGCAAATTCTTTATGGATGTGGGGATTTCCCATTCTTTAATGGCTTTAATTTTGTTAGGGTCTACCTTAACTCCTTCATGAGATACAATATGACCCAAATATTGCACCTCTTGTACTTGAAAGAAACATTTGGATCTTTCTGCATATAATTGTTTCTCCTCCAATAGTTGTAGCACCTTGTCAACATGTTCAACATGATACTTCCAAGACTTGTTATAGATTAGTATATCATCAAAAAATACTAACACAAACTTTCTAAAGAAGTGTTTGAAAATGGAATTCATCAAACCTTGAAATTCAGAAGGTGCATTAGTAAGGCCAAAAGGCATGACCAAAAACTCATAGTGACCCTCATGAGTTCTAAATGCTATTTTCAGAATGTCTTGAGTCTTCATTCTGATTTGATGATATCCTGAACAAAGATCTAAATTGGTGAAGTAAATTGATCCATGCAATTGGTCCAATAATTCATCAATGATAGGAATGGGAAACTTATCTTTAATAGTGAGCTTGTTGAGCTCCTTATAATCTGGACACATGCGCCATGATCCATCCTTCTTGTGAACCAATACTACTAGAGCAGAGAAAGAACTTTGACTAAATTCAATTATACCAGCCTCCAGCATTTCTGCAACCATACATTTTGGGCATAAGGATATCTGTAAGGCCTGATGTTTGGAGGAACACTTCCTGAAATCAAATGAATAGCATGATCATGATCATGAATAGGTTGGAGGCCTTTGGGAGTTTCAAATACCCTGGAATGATTGTCCAAGAATTTTTGGATATCTGCAGAAATAGATGATTTCGATGTGGGAACCTCTAGTGAACATAATTGTGCAATTATGCCTCATTGTTCTTTCTTTAGGAGATTTATCATTCCATTAGAGCTGATTATCCTTCCCGGTTTCCCTATGATACCCCTTAATTCAACTTCCTTTCCTTCTAAAGAAAATTTCATGAACTTTCTTGAAAATTAAAAGCTATTGTACCCAAGGATTGTAGCCATTAGACTCCTAGTAAAACATCAACACCACCCATTGGAATGGAAAGAATTGGGCTATTCAATACATATTCTCCCATGGATAGCTTTATATTATGGCACTTTCCTCAGCAAGTTATGGTTCCTCCACTTGCAACCATCACTTGACACTCTGGTGCTAGATATAGGAAACAAATCAATTCATTGGCTATATTACAATGAATAAAATTACGGGTACTTCCCGAATCAATCAACACTATTACCTTTTTCTTCTTGATATGCCCTTCTATCTTGATAGTTTGAGGAGTGGTAATTCCAGCGAATGCGTTACAAGATATGGTCGGATTCATTTCTTCTTTCTCTAGGGTTTGTTCTTGGTGTATATCCTCTTATTTTGATGTTTCATGTTCCTTTTCTTCCTCCTCTTCACAATCTATGTAAAATAATTTCTTCTCATCACACTTATGACCTTTAGTGTATTTTCTATCACAAATGTAACAAAGCCCTTTTTCTCTTTTTTCTTCCAATTGTTTTGGTGTCAACCTTGTAGGTTGTGGATGGCTAGGGGCAACAACACTTCCATCTTTATTCTTGTGAGTGGTAGGCTTCCTTGTTGCCATAATTTTGCTTTCCACTTTTCTTGCCAACCTGAATGTCTTCTTCAATGAATCAGGTTCCCAAAGGCGGACCTCATGTTGGATGTTATCCTTTAAAGTCCTTATGAACACATCAATTCTATGCTCCTCTCGAATATCTTATACCTTTATATTCAATTTTTGGAAGTCCTCAACGTGCTTCATCATTGAACCCTTTTGTTTGAGATTTATCAATTGGCTAAAAAAAGTGTTTCTTTTTGTATCCTCATAGTATGCTACCATTTCATCCATAAGAATAACCCAAGTGACAATTCGTTTACGAGAGCAAAGCCATTGATACCATACAAACTGATTTGGTTCCAAATATAAAGTTTCAATGCGTACATTTTTGTGTGTTTTGGACTTTATGGAGATCGAAAAATTGCTCCATCTGTAGTATCCATGTAGCGGGATCTTTTCCATCAAACTTTCTCATATCGATCTTTGGAACATGGTGGTTCTTCAATCCAACATTAGAGTCTATGAAATCATGATTAACATTTATTTTGTTCTCATCATGATTTTCCTTTACTACCCTTTCACCATTAGTAAGCATTTCTTGTATAAATTTTTCAAATCTATCTTCAAATCTTCCATCTTAGCTTCCATGCCATCCATATTAGCTTCCACGCCATTCATCTTAGCTTCCACGCCATCCATCTTAGCTTTTACACCTTTTTCTAAACCATCCATCTTAGCTTCTACGCCTTTCTTTAAACCATCCATCTTAGCTTCCATGCCATACATCTTAGCTTCTACGTCTTTCTTTAAACCATTCATCTTAGCTTCTACATCTTTCTTTAAACCATTCATCTTAGCTTCTATTACTTTTTGTGCGAGTAAAATTTGTTGCACTTGGTCTCATAATTTTGATATATCATGTTGCATTTCTTCCTCTTCTTCATAAGTCATGCTAGAGCTTTCAGGTTGTTTACTAGGTGTTTCCATTTTCTTTCTTCAGGGCATCAATTACTGATAATAATGCTTCACTATGCCCTTTGAATTCCTTCAAACTAATTTTTCAAATCAAACTTATGCAAAAATTTAAAAAAACTACACACATTTTTTCACTTTGTAGGAGCTTGATATTGAAATGATTGTAACTCTATAATTTCGGATCTCCCAGGTCTGAAATTGTGACCTCTAGTATCCCTCTCTGCTCTCTTTCCAATGCCACCAGTCTAATCGAAATTGGATTCTCCAAGAAATAGTTATGCCCCACCTCCCAAGATGACTTGCTTATATACTTTTTCAGTAGAGCGACCTTATACGAAGTGCCACGTGTTACTGTTTCAACCTTCGGACCTAAAAACAACACATAGAAAATTACAGTCCGTCCTCTTTATGTATATTCTTATGAAATCTCAATATGATGCTTAGAGAGAAATTTATGACGATTTTCCCAAGGTCACTTATTTAGAATGTAATTCGAGAGTCTGCAAAAACCCTAACTTCCTCAGATCATATCTCCGAAACTCTGGCAAGAAAGTATCTGAAATTTGGACCCAAGGTTCAAACAGATTTCTTCTCAAATGGGTTTTTTGTTTTAGCTTCTGAAACTTCGTAGCGAAAAATTTATAGCAAAAATTCCAAGATGACCTGTTTGGAGCAACGAAACCCTAGAATCCAAAGCTTCGATACCAAATGTTATGAATCCAGCTCACAAAAAGATAGGTAAACACCTTAGAAATAAGCCTCTTTAAGGGGCAACCTCCTTTACATTACACAAATGAACAATTCTTGGATGATACAAATGACAAAACCTCCTTTCTATATATAGGAGTCTGAGGGGTCACAATATAACCAAAGCTGACCTAACAATAATAATATAAGGACACAAAAATAACAATAATGGGCTTCTATGGGGCACAATAATAACAATATGGGAATAATATGTGCACAATAATAACAATAAGGGATACAATGAAAATAGTAATGGGGGAATCACTAGTATTATAGGGACCTAGCACATTGTGGAGGTTAGAGGTTTTGTGGTGAGGTTTGGAATTTATCAGTTGCTCTGTCCTAGGGACTTCGGCACGTGAACGGGCGCGAACTGAGTCGACACCAATATTTGGCTCGTCATTGGCTCGTGCTCAACAAAATCCTCTCTCCGAGCTTTCAAAACTCTGAGTGGGGTAGGAAATTTGTGTCTCTTGACTTCTTGGATTGTCTGTATGTTCCAAAGATTGCTTATCTAGTTTTGGGTGGGTGCAAGGTTGCAAGCTCTTCGTGGTCTCTCCTAGGCATATCCTGGTGTGAGGATGACTTTTGGGTGACTAGGGAGTGGCTCATGTGTTCTTTCTAGTTTAATTTTGGTTTTGTTTTCTATGGTGGAGGGAAGTTAGGGTAGTGGACTCATTTTTTACCACTCGGCCTTCCAGTTTCGGAAGTTGTTTGTTTATCTTACTTCAGAGGGCAGGTATTGAGTGTCCTGATGCAGTCTTCTCCTTTGGGGTGGTTTTGTGGTTCTGGTACTTGTGTTGGGTTTTACATGTGCTCTATTGCTACTCCTTCGGGGACTTTCCTTTGCCATCTGGTTGGCTCAACCCTCTTCCTCGTGCCTTGTCAACAGGGTCGCCCTCGTCGCAGGTGTGGGTAGCATTTTCAGGGGAGGCATCCTGAGCCTGGTATTAGTGCATCCTTGGGCAATTTGGGTAGCCAAGAATCTGAGGATACTGAGACTCCCTCTCCAGCTCATTCGCCTGGTCATGTAGTAGCTCTAATCCAAATGGAATCTATAGATGAACAACTCTGATGCATACAAATTAACATGGATATCTAGGGACCACAGGTATGAAGACAAAAATGAAATTATGTCTTCAATGACATTCAGTATAGCCATTATGAAATTCTGGAGCAATTAGACAATCTATGACGCTATCACCGTCGTACAAATGACCATATTCACAATCTGGAAGCGAGGGTGGAACATATTGATTCCCATATGCATGATGAAGTCAGTTTCTTCGCAGCTCCCACTATATCCCCCCCCCCCCCCCCCCCCCTCCTTGATATGTTGTTGTCAGCTATGGCTTCTTTTTTGTTAACTTTAGATATGCTAAGGCTAGAAAGCCTCCCGAAAATAACGTATGTAAGTTGTCTTTTTTGGTATTTTCCAGTCCCCAGTCTCAAAAGTCTGGTCGGAATGAGAGAGAGAGGGGACTATCGAGATGAACTTTGTAAGTTGCATCTTGTTGAAAATCTAATGAAATCAATTTTGAACGACAAAAAATAATACTTAATAATTAACAATTATCAATTATTAATAACTAAACCAGCCTAGATCCATCTTAACTTCGGATTTACCAAAGAGGGATCAGATGTCTTGAGGTACAAACCTATTTTAGAGTGAAAATATATTTGATCCTGCTTGGCGCTTGGTAGATTCGGAATTAAAAAGGATCTAGGTTGGTAATTAAATCAATCTAGATCAAATCCCTTGAGATATAAACCTCGTTTAAAGTGAAAATAGATTTGATCCTTCTTGTGACTTGGTAGATCCAGAGTTAAGATGGATCTAGGTTGGTGGTATTGAGTAATCCATGGTATCTATTCATGATATTATTATGTAAATAAGTCTCTTTTAAAGACTTGAAAATTTCTTAGAATTGTAAAAATATTACGTTATGCCAGAGTTGACTAAAAAAGCTCTAAACTTGTTAGTGTATAGTGTTTGTCATAAAATTAATTCAAATATTTATGAAAATTTATTCTTTTGTTCATTCTATATACAATATTAGAGTAGTCTAACTCATATACGAAATGAATTTTTGGTTAGATACCAATTTTAATTTTAGTAAGATTGTGATTTCTTATTGTTTAAAATGCACTTTTGAATGCATAAATAGATTCAACGCCCTGAAAAACCCTTGAGACACTAGATATTTGCATATTAAACAACTTAAACTTATGTTTTTTTAAAATATCTACATGATTTTGGAGAAAAAGTATTAGAATATAAGAAAGTGTTCGGAAAATGGTCATTTAATCTATTAGTTAGACTATGCACAACATTGGATATTTAAAGTGAAAAGTTAACTAATCAATGATCGACTATAAATTAGTTGTTATGATCTCTACCTTGGTCATGGAGTAATGAATGTAGTATCAATAAACATCCAAGTTAACTAAGAACTCTCGTATATTAAAATTAACATTTAATGTGAGATATTTTTTCATTATACATCCAAGTTAACTAAGAACTCTCGTATATTAAAATTAACATTTAATGTGAGATATTTTTTCATTATGATCATAATTTATAACAATTTTTTTCCTTTTTACACTATTAATAATCTAGTTTTTAAGGTATTTAGGGTACTTTAGATTTATTAGTTAATAATGTTTGTTATAAAAGTAATTTAAATATTATAAAACATAATTATTTGGTTCATTTTATATATAATATTGGGGCAGTCTAATTTATACACGAAATAATATTTTACAATGGAATTCGTTCAAACGTGATTGTGGTTTTTATTGTTTAAAATACATTTTTGAATGCATGAATGGATTCAACACCCTAAAAAACCCCATTGGGCACTTGAATTATACAAATTAAATAACTTAAAATCAAGTTATTAAAACTCTTTTTGATATTTTGGTTAAAATTAACCACAAAAAATGTCGTGAAAAAATGTCATTTCATATATTACGTAGACTATATGTATAATATTAGATATTTAAAGTCAAAGGTTAACTAATAGATAATCAACTATAAATTCATTGTTATGGTCCCTACCTTGGCTATGGAGTTATAAATATAATATCAATAAATATCCCAATCAAGTAACAATGATCATAGATTAAAATTCTTATTTAATGTGAGATATTGTTTCATTGTTATCATTATTTATAATGAATTTTTTTTTCTTTCTATAAATGGTAATCTAATTATAGAGGTATCTATGGTACTTTAGATGCCACTTATGGAACTATATTTCCCTGGGAGTATAACAATTATTTCACCCAATCACCAAGTTGACCAATATTCAAAATTTTTTATGGTTAAACATTTCACTTACATATATAAACCAAATGGATGTAAAAATTTCTTGTGATTAAAACATTTCAATGTTGTGTTACTTAGTGTAAAGTAAATGTCTAATTCCTTACATGTTCCTCTCTCCATGTATCATGCATAGAGAGAAATCAAATTCCTCAATGTACCCATTCTTTTTTTGCATTGAAAAATACAAAAAAAAAAAAATATTTGATCCTTCTAAATTAAAAATTAAAATAAATTTAAACTAATTTTATTTAATGTAAATAAATTTGTAGATTAATAATATTTTATATAATTATAACTTTTCCCTCAAACATTAAAAAAAATTATAATAGTAAAAATCATAAATTTAAATTTTATTAACACAATCTTAAAAACTTGATATTATTCGTGCACATAAAATGTGGCCACTTAAAATAATATATTTACGATATTAATTTTCACTTGCTATGAGTATTTCATACCTAACCCGTGGCTCAAAATCACCAGGGTAGCGCACCCGACTTAGGCCACACCAACTATTAGCATCATTGAACTTTGGCCATGTAATTATGTTACATTTTCTTAGGGCTTCTTGTTATTTTCTTTAGATAATTTCATTTCTTCATTTACATATAGAATTCACCCCACAACTTCATAATATCATTTAGATTTACAACATTATTCAACAGTATATGCAATTTTGTAGAAAGAACAACATTATCATCAATGCAGCGAAACATAAAGGAACAATATAAGAAAAGCATTCACACATAGAGACACTAGAATTGGTCGGAGACCAAGGAAAAATCCACTATGGAGAAAACGCTTTCAAATTCTTCTTCTTATTAGATTGCCATTGAATGGTTCAACAAAAGAGGGTACAATGATCCATAGCTTCATCCATACAACTATCTAGAAAAAATTAACTAAACAACATCATGAGTTGAACCCAATAATGCCATTAATCAAAACCCTAACTCAGAAGCCTACGATCATATATCATTGTTTGCAGTGAATTGCCAAGCTTTACGGTCAACTGGCGAAATCTTCAGCCAACTGTAAAATTCAACCCTTAGTCCCAACCGCAGGGATGGCGTGATGTGCGTGCAACTAAAAGGCTTTAGCCACATAGATGAGCCAACATGTGTGCAATTGCATCCGAAAATTTCCTGTGACAAGCCTACGGTCGAAAAAAAAAAAAAAAAAAACCTAGCACACGTGGGAGCTTCAAACCCTGCAATCTCAAACCTATGCGAGTGAACTTTCCACGAACCATCTCAGACCTATGCAAGTCAAACCAAAGAAAGAAGAAGAATGATCATAATGACGATATCTAAATGAGGTTAAGGTCACTTGCATTTGAAACCTTCCAAGGGTGTCCAATTTGTTGTGGGGCCGACCTGAATAAATATGCACATGTGGGTTTTAATTAAAAAATACACTTTCCCTTATCCAAATTGAGCACTTCACTAGTCAAAATTGGTCCTCTCGAAAAGAGGAATTCCATCCCATGGTTGGAATTTTTTTACTAAGATACCAAATTAACACCCACTCAGCTAGGGAGAAATTCCAACAGCATCATGTAATCATTGCAAGAATCATGTCATCAAATCATATCCAATATTGAGTATCTCGTCATCAAATGTCATCACTGCTTATCTATGTTGAACTCTACTTATCATTTGATTATCTTTGCTCATATTTTTAACATTATCGAATCTAAAAGAACAAGAATTTGAGATCAGAGGGGAGCATAAGCTACCACCCTCTATCACATCGGAGATCACATCTCAATCCGAAACAATATCAAGGAGCATATGTCACCCTGAAGCTATATCAGGGAGTTCAATCTCAACCAAGAATCACAATGATAATGAGGAAGGTCCTATTGGAAACTCTCACCCCATGTCAAGCATTAGGTGATATACCACTTACCAAGCAAGGATCAAACCATCCCATCATGCAATTTAATGGGCGATATCCCACTTGTTATTCGAGGTAAGGATCACAACCATCCTATTGCTTGTTGATCTTCCCAACAATGACACTCAATAGCCATGTGGTAGAACACATGCATCATAATCAACATAGGTGAGATACCTGACTTACCTAAGGTAAGGATCACACACCCCCAAGCACCCTCTCAACCCATTGGCCACACGAGGAGCGATAATCCCAACAAGCCCATCTTGTGGGTATGATGCCAACTGGGGCATACTCTGCATATACTAATATAGGGGGGTATGCCTGATTTGTAAAAACAAACAAGGATCACACACACCCTATGGGTGACAGATAGGGGAGAAACATCTACGACCCTATTGTCCAGAGATCCATCAACCCTAGGAGCCTTCCATACCAATTCCTCACCCTCGGAGCAAAATATTATATTAGAACAAAATATATACCACAAAAAGGATACCTTATTCATCCTCCCTCTTATGGAGGCAGTAACCACAAGCCTAAGCTTGTCTCGTACAACAACAACGACTAGAGATATCTTGATCCTAGCTATATATGGTATTCTCTTCCAATCAGATCCCACTCATTGTTATGACAATGTATCCCTGTTATATCCAGAACCTGCTTAAACAAATTTCCAAGGAGCTTCTTCAACCTACCTCAAAGCTAGTCATTCCAACAACATTGTAATCAACCTTGGTCGTGCTTAAAGCTACAGACTTCTCATCTAAAAATATCATGGAAAATATCATGCTAAGGAAACACATAAATTTTCTCATCTCATCAATAACAATCTCCAACAACATCTGTACATCCATGCACATATATCATCAGAAGAATATCTCAGACCAAAAATTGATCGTCCCATACAAATATCTCAAAGTGTGCTTGGAGGAAATTCAATGTGTATGAAGTGGCTCAATCATGAAGTTATTCATGTTCTATGCAAAATACACACACACACATACACACACCAACGGGTGTTCACACATAACATCAATGATTCAATGAACTATTGGTTACCAAGATAGGCTCAACAATATCCCTTTATAACTTCTTGAAATTCAATCGGAGTGTCCAAGGATTTTCATTTCCACTTTTCAAAAACTCTTCAATAGCTTCACAATATATATTTTCTTTTACAAACTTCAGTAAGTAATTCATCATGCCATGATTCGTCATTTTGAACTTCAGAGGCCAACTCCCTCTTACTTTGATCATCAAAGGCTCATTACGAATCATGAATAGACCATTAATATATTAAACCAAAATCAAAGCCATACCTTTGGACCACTTTTAATGTGGAGGTTTGGATTGGCACATCTTCATGGCTTTACCAGGTAACTGTTAATGCGAACATACCAAGCTTGGGAAACTTGCTTCATATAATGTTTTTTGAAAACATAACACTTGACCAAACCAATACGCTTAGGATCACACAAATCAATATTGTGCAATCAAATCAACTAAGTCAGCTTATCAAGCCTTAGATGCCAAAACAAAGCTAATATCAAAGTCATAATTTTTTTTTCCAATAGCACTGTAACAAACTCTTCAGACCAGGTGCCAGGTGGAGCTCTCATCCAAATACCAAGTTACAACAACCTTTTATTTACCAATCACTATCCAATCAAAATTTATCAAGCATGAATCATTTTTTCCACTAAATATGAATGCATACATTAGGGACAAGTCATATAAGTTTCATGCATATACCAATAATAAGTTATATAAGTTCCATCCATTAATTGTGAGATTATTGCATACTAAATCACAACTTTTTATACATCAACCATTGTGTCAAACCCAATGATGCCAATACATAATCAATATTAGTCACTAAAAGTCATTGTGCCCACATAACATTGCATCAAGGCAAATAATTAGTTATTAAAAAAAACCTAATTTGTTATCATTGTTAATTCAAACAATCCATAAGCCAAAACATATATAATACTATCAAGCAACATGTCAAAGTTCTAAAGCATCATCAATTCCAAGTCAATATTCCAAATCTTGTCAAATCCTTGCAACTATTATCAATTGCTGGCATTTGCTAGCTTTAATTATTAAATCAAAATAACATATTGTATGCATATTCTAACCCCCTACAAACACAAGTTTATTCAATGCATTCACATTCTCTATAGTGAATCAAACATTCAAACTTCCCTGCTCATATAACATTTTGTTGTCTACTCCATATCTGTAGGATTTTCATACTCCTACATTGATGTTATGCATAAAGCTTCAGTTTTTGTGACCTACAGTCATAACCACAGCCATAAGCTTTGTTTCATGTGGTTGGAGGCCTATAAATTCACGCTTAAGACTTCTTCCATGTGGTTGGGGCTTAGACTAAGAGGAACCCTCTCTTTCCATGCAAGAACTTGTTGCAGACTAACAACATCATTTATTAGCATATTCATCTCCAAAAATCTTAATTCAATAGTAAATAATATTTTATACATTTAGTGCAAATGAGAACATGTGTATGGATCTTATGGAGAGTTTCTCCTTGTGAATGGAAAGCCACTTCAGTCATCATCATTCAAAACATCAATCTGTCTATCATACTACTGTCATGCATCAACGCAATTTTTAGATCATGAAATCAAACTATACCAAGTTCTAAAACACATATTCATCATGTTAGCATCAACTACTTTATCATAACATACAAACATGACATCAAATTTTCATCAAGAGTTAGAGTCATATAATTAGGGTAGTTGATAGGTGTATCATCATTCTCCAAGGATCATAATCACTACATCACTTCTTTATTGTATTATCCAATCATCAAGACAGGGCATACAATTTTACAATATGTCATAATTACTAAGCTAACCAAGGTCAATAAGCACATCGTGAACATAAATATTATTGTTACACTTTCATCATTAAGGTCACCATGCTTATCACAAACATTATCAATAGTATCAAGTCACCATACAAAAAATAATGTAACTAGCTTGCTTCATAAAATCTATAAATTCATCGCGTCTAGAATGTAAGATAATTTTCCACATATCAATGTTTCTAAGAAGCCTTGCTATGTCTTAATAGAATTTAAGATATTTGTTCAATACCAAGTGCACCAACTCATCATATGTACCATGAATCAAACTTACTTTCATATGCATGCATGAGCCATTTGTGAAGGTGATAGTTATACCTTAGGGCTTATCTTACTATCCAATATTGTATTTGAAACAAGACACCATACATACCTTGTAGTATGCAGATACATATGCACTTTATTTTTCGACATCGGTAGCTTGTCAATTCTTCATCAGGTGTCTCCTTTCCAGCACTAGCTTTTCTCTTCCTACGTCAACCATGTTAGGTCCCTATAATACTAGTGATTACCCCATTACTATTGTAGTTGTGTCCCTTATTAATATTGGTTTGCCCCTATTGCCCCCATATTGTTATTATTGTGCCCCATAGAATCTCTTTATTGTTATTTTTGTGCCTTTATATTATTATTGTTAGGTCAGCTTGGTTATATTGTGACTCCTTATACTCCTATATATAGAAATGAGGTTTTGTCATTTGAATCATCGAAGAATTGTTCATTTATGTAATGTAAAGGAGGTTGCCCCCTCGAAGAGGCTGAATTCTAAGGCGTTAATATATCTTTTCTATCTTTTTGTTAGTTGGTTTCATAGCATTTGGTATATCAGAGCTTTGAATTCTAGGGTTTCGCTGCTCCAAACAGGTCATCATGGCACTTGCGTTATAAAAAAAAATTTGCGACGTTCCAGATGCTACAAAAAAAAACCCATTTGAGAAGAAATCGCGTTGAACCTCGGGATCGAATTTCAGAGCTTTTTGCACAATATTTGCAGAGATATGATCTGAGGAAGTCGATCTTTTTGCAGACTCCTGAATTACATTCCAAACAGGTGACCTGGGGGAAATAGTCATAACTTTTGTTTTGAGCATCAAATTGAAATTTCATAAGAAGTTACAGAAAGAGGACAGACTGTAGTTTCCTGTGTACATTTTTCAGATCCTAAGGTCAAAACAGTGACACATAGCACTTCATACAAGTTCACTCTTCTGAAAAGGTATATAATCAGGTCAACTTGGGAGATTGTGCATAACTCTTTCTTGGAGAATCTAAATTCGATTAGACTGGTGGCATTGGAAAGAGGACGCAGAGGGTTACCGCAAGTCGCAATTTCAAAACTGGAAGATCTGAAATTACAGAGATACATTAGAGGCAATATCGAGCTCCTACAAAGTGAAAAAAGGTGTGTAGATTTTTTAAAATTTTTGCTTAAGCTTGGTTTGAAAAATTATTTTGAAGGAATTCAAAGGGCATAGTATAGCATTATTATCGGTAACTGATGCCCCGAGGAAATAAAAAGCAAACACCTAGTAAGCAACCTGAAAGCTCTAGCATGACTTATGAAGAAGAGGAAGAAATGCAAATGATATA
This sequence comes from Pinus taeda, assembly GCA_000404065.3. Taxonomy (NCBI): domain Eukaryota; kingdom Viridiplantae; phylum Streptophyta; class Pinopsida; order Pinales; family Pinaceae; genus Pinus; species Pinus taeda. The sequence goes on along the minus strand of APFE031136964.1, from coordinate 84,742 downwards.
TCAAACTTACGAGACCAAGTGCAACAAATGTCACTCGCACAAAAAGTAACAGAATCTAAGATGGATGGTTTAAAGAAAGATGTAGAAGCTAAGATAAATGACGTGGAAGCTAAGATGGATGATTTGAAGATAGATTTGAAGACAGGCATGGCAGATTTAAAGACATATTTGACAAATTTTCTACAAGAAATACTTACAAATGGTGAAAGGGTAGTAAAGGAAACTCGTGATGAGAAAAAAATAAATGTTAATCATGATTTCATAGACTCTAATGTTGGATCTAAGAACCACCATATTCCAAAAATCGATATGAGGAAGTTTGATGGCAAAGATCCCACAACATGGATACTACAGATGGAGCAATTTTTCGATCTCAATAATGTGCAAAACACACAAAAGGTACGTATTGCAACTTTATATTTGGAACCAAATCAGTTTGTATGGTATCAATGGCTTTGCTCTCATAAACAAATTATCACTTGGGCAATTTTTACGGAAGAATTGATATCACATTATGAGGATACAAAAAGCAACACTTTTTTTAGCCAATTGATAAGTCTCAAACAAAAGGGTTCAATAATGGAGCACATTGAGGAGTTCCAAAAATTGAACATAAGGGTAAAAGATATTCCAGAGGAGCATAGGATTGATGTGTTCATAGGGTCTTTAAAGGATAATATCCAACATGATGTTCGCCTTTGGGAACCTGATTCATTAGAGAAGGCATTCAGGTTAGCAAGAAAAATGGAAAGCAAAATTATGGCAACCAAGAAGCATACCACTCACAACTATAAAGATGGAAGTGTTGTCCCTAGTCTTCCACAACCTATAAGGTTGACAGCACAACAATTGGAAGAAAAAAGAGCAAAAGGGCTTTGTTACAGTTGTGATAGTAAATACACTAAAGTTCATAAGTGTGCTGAGAAGAAATTATTCTACATAGGTTGTGAAGAGGAAGAAGAAAAGGAGCAAGAAAGGTCAAAAGA
>APFE031136964.1:9537-82294 GCA_000404065.3 Pinus taeda | reverse complement strand
TTTTATACAGAAGCATCTAGAACTACTCAAGCGCTGAGGACAACACTTTTTTGAAGGAGAGGGGCATGTTAGGTCCCTATAATACTAGTGATTACCCCATTTCTATTGTAGTTGTATCCCTTATTAATATTGTTGTGCCCCTATTGTCCCCATATTGTTATTACTTAGCCCCATAGAATCCCTCTATTGTTATTTTTGTGCCTTTATATTATTATTTTTAGGTTGGCTTGGTTATATTGTGACTCCTTAGACTTCTATGTATAGAAAGGAGGTTTTGTCATTTGAATCATCGAAGAATTGTTCATTTATGTAATGTAAAGCAGGTTGCCCCCTCGAAGAGGTTGAATTCTAAGGCGTTAACCTATCTTTTCTATCTTTTTGTGAGTTCATTTCATAACAATAAAGTCACCATACAAAAAATAATGTATCTAGCTTGCTTCGTAAAATCTATAAATTCATCGCGTCTAAAATGTAAGATAATTTTCCACATATCAATGTTTCTAAGAAGCCTTGCTATGACTTAATAGAATGTAAGATATTTGTTCAATACCAAGTGCACCAACTCATCATATGTACCATGAATCAAACTTACTTTCATATGCATGCATGAGCCATTTGTGAAGATGATATTTATACCTTAGGGCTTATCTTAACATCCAATATTGTATTTGAATCAAGACACCATACATACCTTGTAGTATGCAGATACCCATGCACTTTATTTTTCGACATTGGTAGCTTGTCAATTCTTCAACAGGTGTCTTCTTTCCAGCACTAGCTCTTCTCTTCCCGCATCAACCATCTTTTCCTACACCTCGGATGATTCTCAAGAATAATCCACTTATCACATCTCATTAACAAGTTAAAAGTATCCAAATACTCACATATACGTGCAGGAAGTATAAGTAATAATTAAATTAATAAATATTAAACAAAAGTAAGACATAAGGAAGTAACATAACTTGAAAGATTACTTATCTTCAATGAGAGGTGATCATCTCCTTTTTGAACCAGCCTTTAAGAGTCATGACTAACCGTTGACCATATAACGTTGTTGCCTTGCATATTTTAACCAACCTCATCAATAACGAAAGCCTAACTTGGACTATCCCATCTAGGGGTTACATCAAATCTGTCATAAGTGCGAGAACATCTTCACACTGATCATGCTAGATTTCTAGATTGCATATCTCAAATCTTTGTCATAATCCATGGTTTCTTCCAAACCCTAACCTCATAATATCCATCAAACCATAATATCAAATTTCCTAAGGTTTCCTTTAAACCCTAGTATTATTTTAGGTCTCCTCCATCTTCTCTTACTTCCATCAAACGTGTCTTCACAAGGTTGATCTTCAATGGCTTTTCTTCAACCTAGCTCTGGTACCATGTTAAATTTTTTTATGACTTATTGTTCTTTGCTTTAGATAATTACATTTCTTCATTTACATATAGAATTTACACCACAACTTCATAACATTATTCATATTTACAACATTATTCAATTGTATATGTAATTATGTGGAAAGAACAACATCATCATCAATGCAACGAAACATAAAGGAAAAATAGAAGAATAACATTCACACGTAGAGACACCAAGATTGGTCAGAGACCAGGGTAAAACTTCCTACGAGGAAACCCTTTCAAATTCTTCTTCTAATTAAATTGTCACTAAATGATTCAACAAAAGAGAGTAAAATGATCCATATCTTCATCCATACAACTATCTAATAAAAATAAACTAGAAAACATCATGAGATGAACTCAATAATGTCATTAATATAAAACCTTGATTCAAAAGCATGTAATCATATTTCACTGTCTATGGTCAACTGTAAAATTCAACCCTTAGGTCCCAACCACAGGGATGACGTGATGTGTGTGTGGATGAAAGGCTTCATCTACATGGATGAGTCGGCATGTGTGTGGTTGCAGCTAAAAATTGTCTGTGACAAGCTTGCGGTCGAAAACCAAAACCCTAGCACATGTTTGAGCTTCAGACCCTACAATCTCGGACCTATGCGAGTTAACTGTCCACGAACCATCTCAAACCTATGCAAGCCAAACCAAAGAAAGAAGAAGAATCATCATAATGATGATATCCAATGAGGTTGAGGTCACTTGTTTTTATAGCCTTCCAAGGGTGTCCAATTTTCTTTAAGTCAAACCTGATCAAATATGCACATGTGGGCTTTAATTCAAAAATACACTTTCCCTTATCTAAACTCAAAGCTTCAATAGTCAAAATATGTCCTCTCGAAAATAGGAATCGTGTCTCGTGGTTAGAATTTTTAACTGAGATGCCAAAATAAATAGTTCAAACTAGTGACCTTTACACCATAAAGTGCCTTAACATAACACTCTGTCAACGTCTACTCTATGATATGTGGACTATTAAATATAAAAATAATTTAAATATTAAGATTAAAATTATTTACTTATTAAAATATTAAACTAGATGTAATAGAGTGATTTCTCTCCATTGTTTGCGACCCTTATTAAAATGATGTTGATTTTATGGAGCTCACCCAATTCGAGTGTCTAAATGTATTTTTTACTTGCCTAACAAAAATCATAATTTTTACCTTTAAAGGTTCACCATTGTTGATTGTAGTTATTATTCAACCATTTCTTAGTGAGTTTATATTACTCACTACTCTTTCAAGGATAACGAGATTGAAGAGGAGCTAAGGTTTGTTTTCTTACTCCATAGCTCACTATCAAGTTTTAAGCATTATTACTTTGAATTAATTGGTTGTGTTAGTCTTGTTCTTTGTTTCTTTAGAAATAAATCAATATTGCAAGTGGGAAGAACATGCTTCTTCAAATGGATAAAAATATTCAAAAATTGCATAAACTAGAAAGTCTTTGTGCATATAATGACAAAGGGTTAGGATTTTGATTTTGATCCTTGACATAAGTGGATCTTCATATGAGACATAATACCATATTTGAAAAAAGGATATATTCACACAAGTTGAACATCTTAAGACAAATATTCACACATAGATATCAAAGATCAATATGTTGATGTTTACATGGTTAAAACCATCAAATAGGGAAACAACGCACAAACACAATCAAGCAATAACTATAAGTCATTGATTGATGCAAAAAAAAAAAAAAATTACAAGAGCACCTCTCACAAATTGATTATCTATAAATGACCCTCCATTACACAAATATCATCTACCAATTGGGTGATAAGCCACATATAAGGTGTTATCAATATTGAGGAGATGCTTGAAGTGTTGGGTCACCCATGTGTAGGACATAACTATGATTATTGGATATTAATTTAGTAAGTACAAAATCACACCAAAGAAACACATTAAAAATAGACTTTAGGCTAATATTGCACCAAAAAAAGCTTACCTTAACCAACTATTAATGTCTAAATATCTTAACAATAATATCATCCCCAAAATCTGAGGATACTCAAGGAGAGCACACTACAGGGTGTGTGGAACCTAGAGACAAAGCAACAAATAATGCTAAAATCTAAGGATACTTAAGGAGAGTGCATTACAAGGTGTGTGGAACCTAGAGAGAAAGCAACAAAGAATATGAAGAAAAAAAACAAACAAACAAATAGAAGGCCAAACCAAAAAGGTAAAAGGAAGCACAAACATGGCAAAATAGAGATGGGAAAAAATAAAGGGAAGAAAGGTGAATAAACATTGTCAACAATATGGTTTATATAGTGGAGTCACCAACAAATGTGTTTTTGGTGTCAATGGTTTTGACAATGAGTCCAAGAAAGTGATGGCTTCTTAATCTCGATGGATATGCCATCAATAATGTAGTGGTAGAGTGTAATAGATAGATGGTCATTGATAAGGAAGTATCGAATAGAGGAGTTTCCAACATGGTGTGTGCGAACAAGCGATTCATTAACACTGGAATGATTAGTAAGGGAGTTCTTGATTGTGGGGTGATCAATAAGAGAGTTGTCAACAAAGTAGCAATTGACAAAAGGGTCATCAATGAAGGGTTGTTGAAAAAGGTAGCGCTCAACATAAAGGTCATCAATAGGAAGACTACTAAAATTAGTGTTCATTGATAGAGAATTTATCGATGAAGATGCTTGACAAAGATATCATTGAGAAGGTATGCATCGAAAAAATGGTTATTGATAAGAGATCATTAAAAAGATAGTTGTCTGCAGTGGTTGTTGATAGAAAGAGTCATAGACAACATGATGATCAATAGAGGAGTTATTGATAGAGAGTGACCATTGATATAGTTTGGTTGATAAAGGATTTCTAATAGGGGAGTCAATAAAAGAAGCCCATACAGAGTGTTGACACCTAATATTTTGGATTAGGAAAATCCATGTAAATATTGTAAATAGAAAAATAAAGGAAATTCGAAGATGAATAGACAATGGGAGATGAATCCCAATATTCTCCTTCTCCTTGTATATATCCATGTTCTCCATTAATGAAAAAATGTAATTGATTCGTGGAGTTACCTTCCTATCCTGACATGATATCAAAGCCAACTCCCAAAATTAGTTTCTCTTCCCTTGTAACTCCTATTTCCTGCCATTAAACTTTTTCCTATTGTCCTCTGTTCTTCTGTCAGAACTTGGAGGAATTAATTATCTTTACGTTTTTATGTGTGTTCTATACATCAGTCCTAAAATATTTGAAACAACTTGAATCAAGTTTTGATTCCTATATGCATTGAGATTGAATGTTTCTCGTCGAGATTGGATGTTGCTCATTGAGATTGAATGTTTCTCACTGAGATTGAATGTTGGTTCCTTGCTCATTGCAGTAAACATGGTTTGAGATTGATTGTTTCTCTTTACTACCCATGGTGCTAGTGAAAGTCGAGTTGAATTGTCAATTGTGTATCCATTCATTTTGTTGATTGTATGTCAGTTATGCTGTCTATGTGCAACTATAAAACATTGAATGGTGTGAATCATGCATTGATATATCTCCTGGTACAGTGAGCGTCGATATATCTCCTGCTGCATGGTGTGTTGGTCATTTTGTTTTAATGTTATGTATGGTATGTTATTTGAGTTGAAGTTCCACGCACGTTGGTTAAAAAAAATGAATGTTATGCTTAAATTCTTTGTGAAGGTTGTGCATATATGTTGGGTCATATGGTATGAAGGTTGTGAGTATGGTATATGATATGTGATGCTTCATGGCATGTGATATATGTGTTGAATCTTATATGTGTGGAGATTGGTGCATATATGTTCCATTGAGTTTTTTTAAAAGAGTGCATAATACATATATATATATATTATATATATATATATATATATACTTTTGTTGTCGCTACTACAACACCCTCCAAAATTTTGGCCTACGCTCAATTTCGGATCCTTCCTTGGTCTTGTATATTTTCATCACAAACATTGAAACTCATTCCATGTGTTTTCTTGAAGTATTGTTTTCCATCTTGAAAGATAGGAAAAATGTCATCTTTTCACATGTTAGTTGTCGCACAATGTGTATAAGTTTGTTTTGGTGGTGTCAAGGGGTAATATTTGTGTAAATGACTTGGTCTAACCTTGTAAAAATTTGTCACACTCATTTTTAAAGTTTTAAGCATTTTCGCACAAGTGTTGTCGTGGTTGTCACAAAGTATCTCTTCAGTGTCGCACTTGTTGTAAGCAATCGTAAAGTCATTGCAATGAAGGAAGTTTGTTGTTCATGTGTCTTAGATGATTTATATAGTTGTTTCATCAAGTATTCTAAGTGTGTGATCATAATTGAAGTCTTAACATTGTTCACATCAGCCTCCCTAATCCCGCACTTAGACAATTTCTGAAAAAATTCTGACCAAGCAACTCGGCCTCATTTGACCTTCCTAAATTGTGCATTGTGTAGTAACCCTTTAGCGGCGACCTTGTCTCTCCACGTTACACAATAGCATAGTTCCTACCTCATAGGATTTCTACACTACATAGTTCTAGTGCTCAAACCTGAACCTTGGCTGCCATAATTGCGCAATCCCTAACCTCAAGCTCAACCTTTGAGCCCCTAAGTTGTGCAATTGCCAAATCCCTAGCCTCTTCCTCCCAGAATTATGCAATGGGGTGATTCAGTGTCCATCCCCTCAGCATGTCACATTGACCTTCAAAAAATGTGCAATTTCTTCCCTCATCCCAGCCTAGACTGCACATTGCACATTATCAAGGCTCAAGGCTCACCCCTGACCACTTGAATTGCACAATTGCGCCGTCATTGAACCCCTCTTCTAGCTTGTCACCTAGATCCAGTTTAGTCAATGGATCAATATGCACTATCTTAGACTAGGGGTTTTTGTCAGACTAAAGTCGTCTCATCATGAGTGGATTGCATATGCAGGTACCTTATAATTCCATTAAAAGATGATGAAGAGGGAGAGGAAGAACGGAAACATGTTGAAATATCTATTTGTAGTTGAGTATTGTTGCACTAAAAATTGTCACCTTGACATTCGGCAATCTGTGTGAGTCCATTACCACTCATACTTTCCTCCTTTGCAAGTCTTAAGCCTCAATTCCTCATATCAAGCCTTGAAAATAAGAGAAAGCCTTCAAAAGTCTCTAAAATTGTGTTCCGCACTTTCTCTTTGCATTACTTGCGGTCCCGCACCTAATGGTCATGTCTCCTGCGCACCTGACTGCTCTGTCTCTGTGTTATGGGTGTGGACCCCTGTAAAAGTTAAAAAGGCGCAAGTAGATTCTAAAAACTCACTTTCAGTCATTTCTAGAAGCTTCTGGAAGGAACCTTGAGGTGGCAAGTTCACTCTCTTAAGGTTCATGCATCCCATACCTTAAGGAGCTAACCCCTTGATGTGAGGAGCTTATCCCTTTGAAGGAGGATTCTATCCCTTCATAGGTGGACTTGTAACCTCTTCCCCTGCACTATAAAAAGAAGCATTGGGTTGGTTACTTGGGAGGTTAGAAGATGAATATTTTTGAGGTGAAATATTGTTGGAACTTAGTCTTCTTAGTTGAGTTTTTATGAGGAGAGATTACATACTTCTATGATCTCATTTAGAAGAGTGCAAGGCTTGCCAAAGTAAAGGAAATTCCTGTTTCGGACCCCAGGAAGAGCTTGTTCAACATCAAGGCTGAAAAGGTTGTAAGATTCTTCTACTTCAAAGTTAATACAAATAAGTTTGTTTTTCTCAATAAGTTGTTCATTCATGGTTTATTTTATGGATTCCTTGATCACCATAATAGACATGATCTATGATATTTGTTATGCAGGTGCTATTTAATGTTTGCTTGTTTATGATTGCAAGTCCTCAAAGGTAATTCTTTCGAATGATTGAAGGATGGCTACTACGAACAAGAATTGGATCTAAGGTAGGGTCTTAACACCTCTATAGTATTTATTTATAAATTGTATATGTCTGGAGAAAGATAGATTGTTTGTCTGTTTTTTGCTAGACTATCTTTTGATACTAGGGAGATCGGTCTTGTCCGCAAGATCGATTTATCCAACCAACAAATTGATGACTCCGCTGGGGAAGGTTTTTAATTTTTGGTTTTCCTTTGTTTTGACTTGCGAAACTTGTTTTTGTTTCTGGTTTTTGATTGATGTATGCTGGCTTGGGTAGTGTTTAGCAACTGGATTGGTTTTTTTGTTTTTTTCGAGGTTTTCAGGGGACCGCACTTTCTCTTTACATATAATGCGGCATCTCTGTACTTTTCCTTTAGTAAACAGAACAGTACTGCACCTGTTTCTTCTGGAGCCTATGGACCCTGTAAAATTTTTTGAAAAACCTAAAATATCTTCTTCCGGTTAAGTTTAGGTTTCATTTAGGGTTTTTAGTTGGAGACCAAGTGTTTCATGGTTCAAAAAATCTGAATCTCGTCTCAATCATCATTTGTCAGGACTCTTCAGAGTCCAGTTCTCTAGCTTGGACAGGGCATTTAGTTCATGTCGCTATTCTTGACCCAGATTTGTATTTTTCCTGTCAAAAATCTCTTGTGAGTGAGTTCCAATAGTATTTTTGTTTTAGATGATTTTCTAGAAGTTTTGCATGCCTGGAGTGGTTTTCACTTGGTCTCTGTAGTGACTCAAAGATCAGAAGCTTGAGAAACCTTAGATTAACCTGGTGTCTTTTCACCTTCTTGATGAGTCTGACTTGGTTGTGAAATCTATCCTTTGTGAGAAATAGATTTAGTTTTCTCCTTGCAAATCTTTGAACAAACTTTGTTATAAGTTTTGAATTTCATTTTTACAAAAGAAAACATATCTGGATGTTTTTTGATTGGTTTGTTATTCTGAACAAATGAATCCTTAGTTTATTGAACAACTAAGTAAAACGTCCTCAAAAAGAATTGAAGCTTTTTATTCAATTAGTTTTTTAAAAGTTTTTAGATCTCAAAATTAGTTTTTGTAGTTTTGAGTGTTTTTCTAGAACTTGTAGATCTCTTTTGAAGCAAATTGTTTTTTGTAGTTTCGAGTTTTGAAAAGGGAAAGGGATTTATTGTGAGCATTAGTTATTAGTCTCGTTTTTAGTTCTTATTGAAAAAGACAAAAATATTTTATTTCTATTTCCATGTTGAAAGAAAGAATTGTTTCTTAGAGAATTACATTCTCAAACTCTTTCTTTTAGCTAGAATTTCATTGAAAGAAGAACGAATTGTTTATCATTTTAGGTGCATCTTTTTAGTGTTTTTGGAGTCAAGTCTTCACGCCATCAAAGTTTCATTTCCATACCTATTGACTTAAAGAACAACCCATAAAAGCAACACTTAATTAAAATTGATCTAGTAATCTTTTCTATTTCTAGGGCTCTTATCACCAATATAGCTTAGGCTAGTATCTTGGAGTAGGGAGTAATTAGCTCTCCAAGATAGTTAAAACAAACAAGTAGATACATCTTGTGGTAGGAAATAAATCCAATTGTAATTGATGCATTCTGGGAAGCTTCTCTTAAAGGAGTCAATCAGGAGATCATGTTCGAACCTTTGAGACAATCAATTCTGTTTCATTGGGAAAGATAGAAGATTTGCACGTATTATAAACAGCAAGCCTCATATTAACCATTGTCAAGGAGCCTGGGGTCACTTGTTGGTAAACCTCGGATTGACCATGTCGAGGAGCCTTCAAGGGGATTGAGCTTTGTTACTCTACCCTTGCGCATAGATCGGATCGTAGACTGTTCCCCCAGTTGTATTTGTTGTTGTTGGTAACCTTAGTGTCCATAAACTTAAGATTATTTCCGAAGGTGACGGTGAATAAAGGATCTCACTGTACCTGGAGCAGATGTCGACTAGACTCACTTGGACTCTCTTGGGGGTTCTCTAGGATAGTTTGTTACTGTGTCAACCTCGTTAAAAAATGAAACAAGGATCATGGAGCATTATTCCTTGTCTTGTGTCAAGCTCGTTAAAAAATGAATCAAGGGTTTTGAGGAAAGTTCTTGATCTTGAGTCAACCCTGTTTAAAAAATGAAACAAGGGTTATGAGGATAGTTCTTTTACTGTGTCAACCTCATTAAAAAATGAAACAAATCCCTTTCCAAATCGAGACTTTGAGTCTTTCCAAGATCTCGAAAGTGAACTTTCATTCCATCCACCTCGTTGAATGCAATGATGCTTGGGGGGCATGTACCTCGATTTGAGTCATTATGCTGGAGGCATGCAAACTTATAACAAGCATAGTTTTTCGTTTCAAGCTTGTGTAAACATGAAACCAAATCCAAGCAGAGTTCTCCATGGTTCAAGCTTGTGTAAAAATGAACCCATACCCGTTTTACATCTTGTGATTGCCATTTTTATTTGCTAAATTCTGTTAGATGAGCCTTGGTTGTTTTCATTCCATCGGCACCATCTCTTTGGTTGATCATATGCTTTCACTTGGATGTTTTTCCTTTCCTAAGGGACAGCAGTGATGAGTGGTTTTATTAGCCAGCCTCTTAACCATTACATGTTTTGAGCAGTTCCACCATTGCCGGAACCAGTTGCTACCCTTTATACCACTCGTTCCTCTAGGACGAGTCTTCTTTAAGCTCTTTTCTAACTCGTAAAATATGAAAATATTGCCGAGTTTTTCCCTTTTAACTTGTTAAACATAATAAAAATATAGTCCACCTATAGCTCTTTTTTGACCGTATAAACATGAAAAGATCGTCGGACTTTTGTCATTTCAAGTTTGATACTAGTTATAAAACGACGTGTTTTCGATCACATTTTTACTTTTTCGGATCAGAGCCACTAATTATGAAAAGTACTCCTTGACCGTAATGGTCAAGCGGTTCTCTCGAGTATTATTTTATACTTTTTCAGGCTCGAGGGACACAAATTTATGAAAAAGGACCCCCATGGAATTTTCTTAAGTTTTTCTTCTAACTCCCTAAAAATTGAAAAACACTGAGTTTTTCCTATACTGGACTCGTTAAAATTTAACAGTAAAGGACATGTTCAATTTTAAATAGGAATGAACCACTCCTTCTTAGGGTTCGAATTTTAAACTAAGTTGGACTCATCCAAAGGATGAGCTTATAAACAAGCAAATATTATCCTCCTCAAGCTTGTCAAAAATAAAGAGGTACTTGCCAGAAATGGTGGGGGAAAAGAGAGAAAAATGAACTTGCTTGTTACACTTTGTTTTTTAGAAAAGCCATTAACTACTCTTGAACACGACACTTTTTGTTCACCTGGGTTGGGAAATCCTTTGCCTAACAATTAATCAAACCACATTGAAAGTCTTCAACCGGTTTCTGGGTATTAGCTTTGGGTCAATTGTCACCAAGCCATCTGCAGTGTTGTTATGTGTTGAAGAGATTAGTTCAAACAAACCATTCATCTGCAAAATATCTGTCATCCATTTTGACCATCCCTGAGTTAGTCCTTGCCGATATATTTCTTCAAAACTTGATCTATGATTTCGTGTTGTGGTCTTGCCTACGACGAATCACTTTCTATCGACATCAGCTCATTATCTAGGAAGTTGATCTAGAAATTGTCAATACCTTGAAATCTGCATGCCCTAATGGCAGGTTTCTCGCCTTCGACGATAGTTTGCATTATTGGCCTTCGATCAAAGGATTCTATGAGATGTTCAACTTTAGCTCATTTATTCACATTTCATGGAATGTATTGATTACTTTGAGAACCATTGACATTACTGGTGGTTTCTCTCGTACTTGTTAATATTTCACATCATTGACTGGTAATCAAGTGGTTTCTACCATGTTCGACTTCAACACATTTATTCACATGGATAGAATCGTATTAGTTTGGGAAGCAGAAATCAAGACCCTGGATCTAGTTTCTACCATCCAAGCTGCGAGGAATTTTGTTATTCATTATATAATGGACTATTCATAAACATATGGTTGCACCCATACTATGTCTACATATGTCTATACTCCTGATGTATTACAAAATCATTCCTGTATCAGAACAGTTTAGTCAGTTTTGATCTGAGTATGGGAATGCCTACCTCAGCGATGATATGTCTACATATATATATTTTGCATTGAATGTTTTTACAGGTTTCGACTAGGGTGTCCACAGGATGATCCTTGAAATGATAAAGTACTTCACTCTTCATAAATGACAGACTATATCTTCATCTATTATAGACTTCGCACTTTAGGGGGCAATCTGTTGCACTAAAAATTATCACCTTGACATTCTGCAAACTGTGTGAGTCCATTACCACTCATACTTTCCTCCTTTGCAAGTCTTAAGCCTCAGTTCCTCATATCAAGCCTTGAAAATAAGAGAAAGCCTTCAAAAGCCTCTAAAACTCTCGTTCTGCACTTTCTCTTTGCATTACCTACGGTCCCGAACCTAATGGTCATTTCTCCTGCGCACCTGACCGCTCTGTCTCTGCGTTATGGGTGTGGACCCCTGTAAAAGTTAAAAAGGCACGAGTACATTCTAAAAATTCACTTTCAGTCATTTCTAGAAGCTTCTGGAAGGAATATTGAGGTGGCAAGTTCGCTCTCTTAAGGTTCATGCATCCCATACCTTAAGGAACTAACCCCTTGATGTGAGGAGCTTATACCTTTGAAGGAGGATTCTATCCCTTCATAGGTGGACCTGTAACCTCTTCCCCTGCACTATAAAAAGAAGCATTGGGCTGGTTACATGGGAGGTTAGAAGATGAATATTTTTGAGGTGAAATGCTATTGGAACTTAGTCTTCTTAGTTGAGTCTTTATGAGGAGAGATTACATACCTCTATAATCTCATTTGGAAGAGTGCAAGGCTTGTCAAAGTGAAGGAAATTCCTGTTTAGGACCCCAAGAAGAGCTTGTTGAACATCAAGGCTAAAAAGGTTGTAAGGTTCTTCTACTTCAAAGTTAATACAAATAAGTTTGTTTTTCTCAATAAGTTGTTGATTCATGGTTTATTTTATGGATTCCTTGATCACCATAATAGACATGATCTATGATATTTGCTATGTAGGTGCTATTTAATGTTTGCTTGTTTGTGATTGCAGGTCCTCAAAGGTAACTCTTTCGAACAATTGAAGGATGGCTACTACGAACATGCATTTGATCTAAGGTAGGGTCTTAACACCTTTATAGTATTTATTTATAAATCGTATATGTCTAGAGAAAGATAGATTTGTTTGTTTATTTGTTGCTAGACTATCTTCTGATACTAGGGAGATCAGTGTTGTCCGCAAGATCGATTTATCCGGCCAACAAATATGCAAGTTGATCAATGGAGAGAAATAAAATGGGCACCAATTTGCGACCACAACTCAAGACTCGAGATCATTGAAGATTCATTACTATCAAGTCATATGGAGGTGGATAAAAGAACACTCTCAAGCAGACACATAGAAAGGAGCAGCTAGAGTGACTTGACATTACCATATCATCAAGAAGTCCATGTCAGCAGTGTCATGTCATGAGTTGTCACACACCGCACCATGTTTTGGATGATGTAAATTATCTATTCAAAATGTATTGTAGAGTGGAAGTCCAAATGACACATTCAAAATACGAAGAGTTATGTAAAGTTTGAAATTCATAGGAAGTCAAACAGTCATAAGGGTAGATGAAGAGTCATAAGGAATGTGAAGCATTATCTCCTCATTAGTTGTATATACACCCCCATTGTATGAGAAAATGACTTTTCACCTTGGCTCCTCCCATATAGCATTAGAGAGATAAACTAGTTCTTTTGAGGAGCAAGGATTGGCTCCAATGCTCCACTATTGGGGCTAGTGGTGTTCATTCTATACATGTCTCAGAAATTTTACTTAATATCAAAAGCCTTATGGCCAACATGCTCTTCATGCATGGATTATGGATATTTGTAATACTATTCTGTGAATGTGTAATTCATGTTTTCTTTCATTTGTGCTAAAGTAGTTGAACTATTTTGATTATTTTGGTACTGATCATATTGAGAATGTGTTGTAATTTTTATTATCGATGTTGCATCCTCGTGGACTATTCCACTGGATATTAGATAGATCTTCCTTATTACATTGGTTGCAATGACCATCGCATCCATATGGACTATTCCGCTTGATGTTGTACGGATTCTTCATGTTTACGTGTGTCTCTACTAGGGTGGTACTATTACATCTCTCTTAGAGGCTCACTTTCTTTTATGCCTTTGTAGTAGAAGAACCTTGACACACTTACTTTCTTTTCGAAGGCATATTTGCATTCCTCTCTCTTGTTGATAATTAGAGCCAAGGAAAATCATTAAGAAATCGACAACCGGGCCATAATCCATATGGGGCTCCTATCCCAAATGGTGTGAGTTCTAACTGGGACCACATATTAGGTAGACCCCTTGAATGTTGGCAAGTCGAGCTCTGTCAACATTTATGGTGCTAGGAGGAGGGTAACCAAATTTTTATGGCTAATCACCTCACCCACCCAAATCTTACTTCCTTAAGTCAAGGAAATAATATCCCCAACGCTGCCCCTGTGCATATTCCTAAAGTTGGAAATCCTTCTCATCCCGAGACTGTACAAACTTGTGAGATCTCTTACGACTAGATCCGGGCCATCCGCTCTATCACCCGTAAGTTTGCAAGAGTTATCATATTGATACCTAGAGTTCATAATTTCCATAATTTCCTAAGAAGAACCCAACCACCCCCACCTAGATAGTGGTTTCAACAGTTCAATATTTGGTTCTCACCACCCTTGAAGAGTTAGCAGACTCTGAAGAGAATGCAAAAAAACCAAAGCAACCTCCATCCTTCAACAATGGTGACAATGATAACATGGTACTCTCAGACGATACTTTCTATGGGTTAGGAAGTGAAGAAGAAAAAGAAGACCAATCATATTCTAAAGAAGAAGGAGGAAATAGTGATGAAGACATGACTAACCAAGACCTAAATTGGATGACTCAGGACCCACCTTCATTTCCAGGTGTGTTACACAAAATTTTGAGGCACCCGGAGAAGTTGTGAACAAAGTATGATCCTGACAAAGTAGTGAAGTTGAAGGATGAACTGGACAACTTTTCCCTGCATCTGCGAATGCTTGAGGTACGTTACAATGTTCTTGCATGTAGACTGTTTCTGTGTACCTGAGATGGAAGAGAAACTGTATGATCACAACCTTCCACAGAACTCAATTCAGAATCGGACGGGTTTTAGGGAACTATTTCTTGAGAAATTCGTTGATGATAAAACGTCAATCAGAGATTTAACTGTATCTTGAATAGATTTTCAGCAGACACAAAACCTCATGAATCCATCACTATTGATTATTTCACATTTTCCTTACCAACAAGCATTACATGGTTCGTGAAAAGCACTGTGAAGCAAACTTTGGCTGAGAATTTCAAAGAGGAAATCACATTTGAAAAGGACTTGCACGCGATAAAAGTCATCGCAGATGACGAATAAACAAAGGACTCCAAAGACATGGAGAAAAGGTCTCATACCTCCGTAAGAAAGGCCAAGGAGAAAGAAGCAACTGATCTTGAGAGATTGACACACACTATCAAGTCTATACCCAATGAGTTGGCAGAAATTAAACAAAGGTCAAGGGAGACCACCGTGAGCAGTAAGCCTCTTAGATTCAACATTCTAAGAAGAGTTGCTAACTCTGGCAGCAACAACAACCATTCAGCTAAGTCTACGAAAGCTCGAACATTGTGTTGAACGTTGAAAGTATGGGCATGGATCGGTACTGTTTGTTTCATCAAGAATATGATTTAGAAAAGACATGTCCACAATGGAACCACAACATGAACACTCTTGTTGCACACATTATTGATACAATGCTTTCAGATGAGTAGACTGAGCCTGCGGAAGAGAAGGAAGAGAATCTTGTAGTCAAAGAAACTACAAGTGTCGGACACGTACTAAACACACTCAGATGTGTTTTCAAAATTGAGAAGAAGAGTTTCGAAGAAAAACTGTTGAATGAGGACCCAACCTAACAGCAAAACAATCGATACAACTTGAGAGGCCAAGGGCTGACCTCCGCTCAAGGGTTGACAAAGCAAAGGTTGAAAGAGCATTTGTCGAGAAAGATCACACTATCTGTCAACCCATCTCAGAACACTCAGAGCAAGTCTGGCAACATGGCCACAACTAATGTAATTCCTCAAACAATAAAAGTAAGCCATTCACTTTGGAAGTAGCGGATGATCCAACTCTACCATACATTTTGGAAATGTCTCCCACACTGAATTATAATATAGTTGAATATATGAAGAAAGCTTACGCGAATATCTCACTTTTTGAACTAACTAAGATCGTGAGGTAGCAGGAACTGCTTTCCCATGCACTCAAATAGTCTACCTTAGGTAATAGTGCTTCTTCACATAAGTGATCTGGCACACCCTCTGGTTCTCTCAAATCTATACTTAATGCTTTAACGTTAGAAGCAAACACACTCTACCCTCCATTTCTGTTAATGTTTTAAATTTTCAATTATAATGTGCATGATTGTTTAATTGATTCCGGTGCGTCTGTAAACATAATGCCTTTATAAGTAGCAAAGAAAATCAATGCAAAATGGGATAAAACAGATGCACATATCATTCAACTAGACAAGACTCTTGTCCATGTGATTGGTGAACTCATAAATGTGCTAATATTCTTATCATCTGAACAACGAGTTCACCAATGTATAAACATAGTAATTGTGGACATTCTGGAAGCATACGGTGTACTATCGAGTAGAGACTAGTATAGCAAGTCACAGGGGTATTTTGTGATGAATTGGTCACATATGTGGCTTTCGTACAAGGGTAGAAACAATCAAATCCGGGTGAACTCAGAGCAGTACATGAAACAGACGATAACTCCCTTAGAAGGCAAAAATGAGCCAATGGACTTCGCAAATCTTATCTTTGGGAATTTCTTTCTTGAAACTGATCTAGGGTGTTATCTTGCTCAGCCCACTAGTACCACCTAATACATAGTTGGAGTTCCTTCCTAGCCTAACTGGCCCTTGTACATATAATGTTTGGACATTGTATTTTGATGGTTCCAAAAAATAGGAGGGCTCTGGAGTTGGTTATGGTTTAGTAGACCTACGACAAAGGAAACATCTTATCTTTAGCCGCTTCAAATTTGAGTGCACAAAAAACACCACAGAATACAAAGCACTCATCTTGGGTTTGCAAAGAGCCATTGACCTCAATGTTGTAGTTCTCAAAGCAGTAGGTGACACAAAAATTGTCATGCGACATGTATGTGATACTATACATTGTGTGTCACATCACCTCAAGATTTACCACCAAGAGGTATGGCGTTTGATTTTGAATTTCCAAGCGTTCAATATTATTTTTGTTCCTAGATTACACAATGTAACTATGAATGCATTGGCAAATCTTGTTGCTAGGTTGTCACCGCTTAGGGACAGTTTTTCTGTAGAGATTCTTTATAAACCATTCATCCCTGACAACATCACTAACTTACACATTTTCAATGATGACCAATAGATACTGCAGTTCATGGAAAATGTTGATGTATTCAAGGACACATCTATCGATGAAGACGAGCATGAGAATGCATTGCATGATGCAACATGCACAAGCAAGGAGAACCCCATGTCAAAAGGCATGGTATCACTAGAAAATTTGTATGTCTACAACTTCTGAGGGTCAGTCAACACAAAAAACCAGAGTTCGACATTATCGCACGAGAAAATAAATCTTGGGACAGAAAAAGATCTTAAATTTGTTAATATTGGTACTTGTTTCACACCACAAGAGCAGAAATATTCCATCCGCCTATTCAAGTAGTACCGAGATGTATTCATGTGGACATACAATGAGCTCAAAAATAATGACACATGAATAATCTAGCATTTGATTCCAATCAAAGAAGGGGTCAAGTCGTTTGAACAAAAGCTACATAAGGTACATCTGATGCTTGAGCCTCTAATTCAAAAGGAGTTGAGGAAGTTGTTGGATGCTCAAATCATATACAAAGTGCAACATTCTACCTAGGTATCGAAATTGGTCTCGGTGAGAAAAAAGTCTAGGGAAATCCACTTGTGCGTTGATTTTTGCAACTTGAACCGTGCCTCGGAGAATGATAATTACCTCGTGTTGTCTATGGAACAGATACTGCAAACAGTATCAGGGTCAGAGATGTTTTCTTTATTGGATGGATATTCTGGATACAACCAATTTCTAGTCTCAGAGCTTGACAAACTAAAGACAACATTATGCACGAAGTGGAGTACGTTCGCATGTAAAAGAATGTCAATTGGGTTGATCAACGTTGGTGCAACATTTTAACGTGCCATGGACATCGCATTTTGCAGACTGATAGGACAGAGCATGATGGTCTATCTCGATGATGTCACGATATTTTCCAAGAATAGATCCAACCACATATGCCACCTAAAGAAAATTTTCGAGCAATGTCCCAAATACGGGATATCCCTTAATCCCAAAAAGAGCATTTTCGTAGTGCCCAAGAGTAATCTCTTAGGCCATATTATCACAAAGAGTGGGATTAAAGTAGACCCAGAAAGGGTCAAAACCATTATGCATATTTCCTTCCCAGTGAAAAATAAATCCATGTAGTCCTTCTTGGGGAAGTTCAATTTGATCCACAAGTTTATCTCTGATTATGCTAAGATTGTTAAACCCATACAGGAGATGGTTAAGAAGGATGTGATATACAAATCAGATAAAAGGGAAAAGGACACGTTCTCCTGTATTAAGCAAGCCATTTCAAAATCACTGCTTTGTATATCCCATATTTTAGCAAATATTTTTTTCTCTACGCCTTTGCTTATGATACTTCTCTTGCCACAGTGCTTACTCAGAAGGATGACTAGAATAATGAGTGACAGATATACTTCATGAGTGCCAACCTTTAGGGAACTGAACTCAACTATCCCACCATTGATAAGAATACATATGCAATTTATAAGGTGGTGAAACATTTCTAGCCCTACCTCTTGAAAAATCATTGTATCTTCTTTGTTCTACACCCAATAGTCAGATCACTATTCGTTCAGCAAGAGATGGATGAGAGAACAACGAACGTGATGACCATTTTATAGGAGTACAATATGGAGTTCAAACCAGTTCACAAATCAAGGGCCATGGTCTTTGTCGATTAGCAATAGAAGCAGTAGATTCAAAAGAAGAAGATTCATCTGGTTGGGAGCATGAAATTGAAGTGTACAATGTCGAGTGAGCTTCCCCCACTACCATTGCAAACTCTTGGTACACATATGCACATAAATACCTCGAGCACGACACCATGCCCTCCAATTTATCAGCATGAAAGAAGAGGGCACTCATACTTAAAGCATTATCTTATCAGTCGGTGCATGGGGTGCTTTTTAGGAAGCATCATAATGGAGTGTTGCTTAGGTTCCTAGAAGCACATGATTCAAAGAAAGTATTGCATGATCTCCACAATGGACTAGTCGGGGGACACTTCCTGGATAGCACAACTATACACAAGGTTATGCAGACTAGTTGTAATTGGCTCACATTATTCAAATATGCTCACGCCTATGCCCGCAAGTGTCTGATCCGTCAAAGTTGTACAGACAAAGGAAAAAGGTCATCCACCCCATTGCAGCCCATTGTAGTCGAACAACCATTTCAACAGTGGGGCTTAGATGTCATCAAAGAAATGTTTCCACATTCATGAAAGAAACACCGCTACATCCTCACTACTACAGACTATTTCACGTTGTGGACAGAAGAAGTTTTGCTTAAACAGGTGAATGATCAAGAAATCATCAACTTCCTTAAGAAGAATATCATTTCATGGTTCGACATTATGACTTCACTTCTTTTCTCTAATGAAACATATTTTTCTTTGTTAAAATTATATGACTTTGCATTAGAAAATGGAAATATATTGAAACATTTAGCGAACTACTATCTGCAGGGAAATGGACTTGTTGAGTCCAAAGTAAGAACTTTATTTGCATCATCATGAAGACCATCTTCTCTAAATAGAGGAACTAGAAATCCGCTTTGGTAAATTCCTTATGGGTTGATCAAGTCACACCAAAACCCTCTCTGAACATGTCCCCTTACTTCCTGGTATATGAAAAAATATCCATCCTCCCCCCTAACATTTACTTGCCTGCTCTCCAACTTTTAGAAGAATCCCAAGGAAAGCCTTGTTTATTGGTTCAACATAGGATGGGAACCCTTCACAAGCTACAGGAAGAAAGGTTGAAAGAAAAATAAAATTTTCCCTTCATCAAAGTCGTATCAAGAGATGGTTTGACAAGAACTCTGTAGGGAAGAATAACTTTAGCGTGGGTGACTTAATATTAAAGTGGGACAAAGCCCATGAGGACAAGGAAAAACACACAAAGTTTCAATCCTTGTGGATTGGACCATTCATTAGTCATGAAAATCTTGGCCACCACACATATCATCTACAATCATTAGACGAGAAGATTAATTCTCTCCCTATCAACGGAAAATATTTCAAACATTATTTTGTAATGATGATTTGGGGCCATGCCCTACACTATGTCCATGGTCTTTCCTTGATTTCTTGATTCGCTTTTTGTTTTTGTTATGTAAACCAATGTTGTGTGTCCACGTGTTTTCCAACTTCTTTATCTGTGTGGCTGAATTAAAAGAGAGTCTTGTGACACTTCAACATTTGGCTAACCTTCGACCCATCTTCCTTGGGTTGGTTATATCTTTTGGTCGATGAAGTTCTGACGGAAAGTATAATCCGTCCGTAAGGAGAGTTTTGGTTAAACCATGAACTTGTCTCTATTCAATAAAACATATGCCCACACTCGATTCTTATGACCAGTGTTTTCATGCTTATCTAATTAGTAGAAGATGAGAAAGGGAAAAAATCTAAACGAGCAAGCCTAAATCAGAGGCCTCTATATGCTTCTCTTAAGCAAAAACCTCTCCTGCTCTCAATAAGTTGGGATCCCTCTTCCACCCATAAATTGAATAAGTGTCGATGCACATTCCTATAAAATAAATAAATAAAGTATAAAGAAGAGAAAGGCTTCCTGTGTAGAGGGGTGAAGCAAGCAACTCTGCCAGGGTACTGACCAGGCTCGCTGGTAGCGAAGAAATGTTTTTATTACTATAATGAATCCTCCAGAGTATTGTCCAGGCTTGCTGGTAGTGAAGCAACACCAGAGATGACAAACCATATTTTGACAATCTTAAGCTTGCGAACTTCACTACCCTTCCCAACTCGAAACATTGTGATGTTGTTGAATCTTATGTTGTGTTCAACCGATAAAGGTATAAAGGGGACCATGTTTATTCACATGATAAGTGGGGAGACCAAAGTAATCTACACGCTGAATCAATACTCCCCGAAGATCCAAGACCCTGCACGAAAGAGTTAACCAAGGCAGAGAAGTTGGAAGCCAACCAGTGTGTTGCCAAGTGTTGTTTTTGCTACAACACCCTCCAAACTTTTGGCCTACACTCAATCTCGAAGCCTTCCTTGGTCTTGTATATTCTCATCGCAAAACATTGAAACTTATTCCATGTGTTTTCTTGAAGTGATTTTGTCCCTCTTGCAAGATAGGAAAAATGTTGTATTTTCACATGTTAGTTGTTGCACAATGTGTATAAGCATGTTTTGATGGTTTAAAAGGGTCATATTTGTGTAAATGAGTTGGTATAACATTGTAAACATTTGTTTCACTCATTTCTAAAGTTTTAATCATTTTCGCACAAGTGTCGTCATGGTCGTTGCAAAGTATCTCTTTGGTGTCGCACCTTTCGTAAGTGGTCGTAAAGTCATAGCATTAAGGGAAGTTTGTTGTTCACATGCCTTGGATGATTTATGTTGTTGTGTCATCAAGTACTATAAGTGTTTGATCACAACCAAAGTCTTAACATTGTTCACATCATCCTCCCCGATACTGCACTTAGTCAATTTCTGAAAACTTTCTAACCAAGCAACCCAACCTCATCTGGCCTTTCTGAACTACGCATTACATAGTATCAACCCTCTAGCCATGACCTTGCCTCTTAACACTGCACAATGCATAGTTCTTGCCTCCTAGGGCTGTTGCACTGCGTAGTTCTAGTGCTCAAGCCTGAAACTTGGCTGCCAGAATTACGCAATCCATCTTCCTAACTTGGCCTCAATTGCGCATTGCACAATCCCTAGCCTTAAGCTCAATCCTTGATCCCTTGTGAAATGACCCATTCTCCTCTACCTCCCAAAACTGCACAATGGGCTGATTTAGTGCCCATCCCCTCAACATGTCACACTGACCTTCAAAAATTGCACAGTTTCCTCCCTCAACCCAACGTGGACTATGCATTGCTCAGTATCAAGGCTCAAGTCTCACCCCTGAGTGCTTGAAATGTGCAGTCATTGAACCCATATCCTAGCCTATCACCTGGTTCCAGCGCAGTCAATGGATCAATATGCACCATCTTAGACTAGGGGTTTTTGTTGGACTGATGTCATCTTGTCATGAGTGAATTGCAAATGAAGGTACCTTATAATTCCATGGAAAGATGATGAAGAGGGAGATGAATATGGGAAACATGTTGAAATACCTCTTTGAAACTAAATATCCAAGATGATCAACCGAGAGAAAGCAAAGGGGAACTAGTTTGCGACCACAACTCAAGACTTGATGTTGGGCATGGCTCAACTTGGTCCAAGTTTTGGGTAAAAGACCCCGCGAAAGAAGGAGCGGACGGGGCGGAGCTAGCGAAGATATATTCATCACACATATTTTTATGGCTTTTGGGATGGGATAAAGCCCTTATTTTATAACGGGTATCGGGTATTATTCCTTGTTTTGTGGATCCATGGTATGTGGACCAGGGTTTTTGTAAAGATGAAATGTATTTAAGGATGTGTAATACCTTAGCAAAAGGAAATAGCAATGTAACGATAGAAGCATAAGTGAATCTTTGTTTTTGTGTCAGCAGTCTGTAGTTTTGGAGAAGGCTCCATAGCTAAGTGCACGAAGACCTTAAAGAATTTGTAGCTAAGTGCGTAGACCACTTGCAGCTGAATGCACAGGTCAGAGAAGTGAATGTAATTGAAGATCTGTTTAATAAAGAAGAGGTTTTGGCAAAGTATTGTATCTTTGTGTATGTTATTTGTCTACTGTTATGTATCTCATTATGTATGCTTTTCACTGAATTATGCGAATTCCTGTAAGATATACTATTATGTGTTAGATTTTATGCGTTTCTATTAAATTAATCATCTACACAAAGTTCTCATGTACGTGAATTTATACGATTAATATAGAGTAGAAGTAAACACAATGCGCCACTATGCAGATATCCCTTTGGTTGCATAAGCTTGATTTTGCAACCTCCCATAAATACTTTAGGTGATATTCTGACCTGCTTGTGGGTCATAGTCGAAAGCACTAGTAGTTGAGGGTTTTGTTGGTGTGCAGCACAATTTGAACCTGGGTCAAGCCCCCTCAAACCAACAAATGGTTCCATTGTCAAGCTCCCATGATTCCCTATATGCTCCCAACATATATGCCATCAAGAAAATCGGGCGCAAAGATGGTTAAGGAGCCAAAAGAAGGTAAATTTTCTACTTATACGCCGCTATTTCTAGAGGAAGTGCATTTTGAAGGAGAAGTGTTGGGGAATATTCCCCAGCTCAAATTGGAAGACTAGGATTTCAATGACAGAAGCAAATTCCCACAATTTGAGCCGAATAGGTACCCAAATTTACTACCCAGATAGTGAAGTTACAAGACTGGAACCGCAAGAATGGGTTATGGGAATGTAAAGAGTGGGACTTTTGAACATGCTGAATGAACCACACTTCGGTTGAAGCCCATTCAGTACAATCTGTGTGCAACAACTCCTTGCACTGGTGCATGATGATTTCATTTGGTTAGGGACAAGGATCCCGATTGATGAGATTCTCATCAGAAGAATAACAACACTTCCATATCAAGGAAAGGACCCCATGAATCAATTAGTGGGTAAAAACAAAGACAAAGATATGGCCCAGATGATGAAAGAAAAATTTGAGTTGGTAAAGAAATCTCCCAGATACGAGATAAACTCCATCAAGGATCAGGGTGTGCGCTTCGCCACACATATCTTAATGGGGGAAGACCATGAGGAAGTGTAGGGAAAATGAGGTGCCCACAACAGTGGTATCAATTGTGGAACAGTGTGCGGAAGGAGTCCAGTTCAGTTGGGCATCTTATTTATGTAAAGAGTTTTTGACATATTGCAAGGAGGCACAGGAAGAAGGAAAGACCTTCCACTATGCTTGGATGTTAATTCTTATTGCGCTTAATGCATGGAAGGAGTTGGAAGATTGTCAATTTCTGACTATGGAGGCAAATGTGTGCGAAGGAGTGAGGTATGCTTCACTACGTGTTACGAAGGAGCCGACCCACCAACGAAGAATCACATATTCTTCGTGCCGATGTCAATGGATATGCAAATGGTGGTGAATCAATATCCAAGACTGTCATCGAGCCTATATAAACAATATTGTCATACAGCAGAGTTTAAGGCAAACTTTCACAGGGCGTACGTGAAAGCAATGAAGGACCCAACAGAGATATGGTATCCATTGCCATACTTGGTAACAAAAGATGATCTCCTTGCGGTAGTGCAGGATTGGCCAAAGGAATGGATGACTCCGTCTGGTGAAGCGGTTGGAGGAGATGGAACCAAGAAAGATACCTCGCAGGGTGTGGGTACAAGTAAGAAACATGTTGTTGAAGAGACAGAAGAAACAGAAGGAACAAGGCAGGAACACAAAGAACACCGCAGCGAGGCGGAGGTATCTAAAGATACGCCCTTTGTGATAAAAGTGAGGCCAAGAAAGAAGCAGAAGGTAGATAAGAGTAAGGGCACAATCTTGCTTGTCTTCGTTGATGAGGACATAAATGAGATAGCAGAAAAGATCTAGGAGATCAACACAGAAACGTAGGATAAGATCGATGATCGCTACAAAGCGATCTTGTCTGAGGTGCAGCAAGACATCACAGAGCTGAAGATGTTGCCACAAGCAGTGAAGCAACCATGAAAGGTAACCCAGCCATTGCAGTAAGAGCAAAGATTGGAAACAAGTTTTGGAGTTAGGATGCTACATGTGCTAGCTGGGGAACTGAAGTTTGAAGAAACAATAGACAAAGAGCGAGCCAAGGCATGGTGCAATGCCCAGATGAATGTTGTTGCACTGCCCCTCCAGGTGCTACATGAATTTCATCAAGGAATCACCGTAGATATGCAAGAATGAGAGCAACGTATGTCGTTGTTAAAATAAAATGTGGAATCAGAGAAAGCAATGATGCAAAAGGAGTTGAAGCGAGTGACCAAGGAAAATGAGGAAGCGAGTCAGCTATTGTATCTCTGAGATGATAATGGTCAACTATCCTGCCAGAGCATCTAAGATAATTGTTTTGGGGGTTTTGTTTTAATTTCGAGGACCAATGTATGAAATAGATGTAGCACTGTAATGCCTAACCTTGTGAATAATATTAATATCAAAGCAGAGGGCTGCTATAAAATTTCACACAGTGATATAGCTTGTATGGTGGCGAGCATAAACAAAGAAATAATATGATTATCACAATTTTCAAATTGAAAATTAAATAATCATAAGTATGAAAACCTTTCAACTATGTTCAGAAGGTTTAATATAATATGCTTAATCTTACAAAAGATGTTAATGATTTATTGATTCAAAGGGAATTAATTAAACAAATAGTCCATTAATTGATTCTTTTTATAGCTTATCACTTTAGAAGCTTATAAGAATAGATTGAAATCCAATTTTTCATACCTAGTTATCTTTGTAAGACATAAGAATATTAAGAAAAACATAATGAGTAATACTGGAAAAACTTACAGGAAACACAAACTGTGTAAAACAGAATTCAAAATCCTTCGCTTTATATTAATGATCCAGAAAAGTCAAGTACATCAAATGTTTAGAAATGGTTCTTCAAGGGTTCAACCCTTAATAACTCATGAAGAGAGTTATTTATACAACAATAGAACTAAGAAAATATCCTAATCTATTTTTACAAAAATAGATTATCAAAATAAAGACTGCTAGTTGATCTGGCACTATTTTGATGTTGCGTTGTTGGTGACTATCACTGAAAAAACTGAAAATTGTTGAAGTTGGCTGACTGTTCCTCCAAAAGCAGAATGTTTTTTTATTACCTTCTAATCAAGTAAATCTGTCAATTATTCCCAACATTTCTTATCTGGGATAGAAATCTTGGTTACCCTCCTGTAAATTTCATCCATCTCTGTATATTTAGTAAAAGTAGGTTTTACTAAAAATATGTCTAATCTCATGCAAGATGAAGAAAGTATCCCTGAATGCGTTTGCTATAAGTGTTGTTGTTGTTTTCCCTCTGATATTTGAAACTGAAGTTGCATGGGTGCCCATCTCTTTCAGCTTCTTAACATAAGTTGTAACTCCCTGAGTTCATCCTATAGTTTCTTAATTTCTCCTATCTGGATAGACAAGTTCTGAACAGCTTCAGCAAGTTGTTCGGCTCCTTCTGTTGTACCTGTAGTTGATGTTGTGGCTGAAGTAGAAGCCCTTGTAATAGGAATTTCTGCAAGAGGGGTTATATCCATTGAAGTTTGAGTCTTCCTGACATCTTCCTCTTTCTCCTGGACTAATTTCTCCATCTGCTCCTCCATTTGTTTAATCTGCAGATTCTGCTGTTTCAATTGTTTCTTTAATGCTACAACTTCAATGTTCTTTTTCTTAATGAGCTCTTCTGCAGAGTTTATGTTTGAAGGATCATACCCCATCTTCAGCACTAGATTTTCCAAGGATTGAATCTTGGTATCCTTTGCTAATGAGGAGACCTTCTCCAACTTTAGCTGTGACTAAGTGTTGGCCAAGGTAACCTGCGTTTTTTACGAACTCATAGCAGTGTTTTCAGGGTGGAAGCAATCATCTACCTAGTTTGTTTGTGCATCTCAATTTGGTCAATTGGATGCAAATCCTTCACATTGAACTCAAAAGAAGTGTGTTTTTTATATTGAGCAGCAATCATAGGCTTAGGAACTAAGGCTTGCAAGAAAGCCATCTGCATCTTTCCCTTTTCAGAATCGAAGACTTAAAGAAGCTTAGCTTGAGAGCTTGAAGAATGCTTCCAGAACTGGGTGTAGGTGTTCAATTTTAATTCTTCGTTCTTCCTTTTGATCTCACTGAAGACATGAAAAATGTCTTCCTCCTTATCCTTTGGAATGCCTCCACTAGTTTGAACTATCTGTTGTTCATGAGAAGTAGTGGAATGAGTTGGGGATTATGTATATTGTCCACCAGACTATGTGTAGAGCAGAGTCTCTCCCAATCCATCAAATTTTGTCTTCTGAGGTTCATTGTGGCACCAACAATCATAGAGATCCTAGGTCTCTTTTTCCTATGAACAATCCTAAAGCCTTGGCTTGTTGCTTCAATTGTAGGTGAAGAATGTTCTGCCCTCCTCTCTTCGTTGTCTTTTCTTGTGCAAGTGGAGTTTGCACATTCGATGTAGAAACTGTCTACTCCTCAGCCTCTTGGAGGGTGTTCTCTGTCCACTCAAACTAGTTTTTATATTATTCTATCTCAGGCCTGGCTGTGTGATGATATGGTGTAAATTTATTCTCCACCCTGAGTTTGGAAATGACTCCCAATGGGTCATATGACCAAGTGAAACTGAGACCAAACTTCATCTCCTTTAGCAATTTGTCTGCTTCCTCCCCTGCTACCGTGGTATTACAAATGAATGAACCAACTTTGGCTTTTAGCTTGAGTTGTGACTTCTTCTTGGCAGCCACAAAGTGTACTTCATCTGCATTTAACCTTTGGCTTAATTATTCCGGTGTAAAGATTCTAACAGGGAGGTACTTGGACAGTTTGTAAGGTGGAAGCTCACAACCATAGACCCTGATCTTTGTGTATTTTTGGTAACAATACCAATCCCCTGTTGTAGCTTGATCAATAAATTGTAATTCTTTAACAATCTCCTCATTGATCCTTGGTACTAGAGTGCTGCTCATAAGATTGATAGTTGGATGAATAAACAATTCTATGAACTGCTTATATGTGAACTCTTCTTTCTTCTTCATCCCCATTGAAGTCCAGAATATCATTGATTGTTGATTTCCTTCCTCATCTAGCTTCTGTAAATAAAATGGGAATTTGTCTCCCTGAAAATATATAAAAAGGTAAACAAGTACTGAAGCATACTCGAATACTTCCTCAGTATTTATTAAACTTGATAAATTATTCATGTATGGCTTCAATGAAATCACTGAAATCATAAATAACAGTGGGCTTGGAATTAGCTGAAAACATAGATAAGAAACAAAGGATGGCTTCATTGAAAAACTGGTCAGAGTTATAACCAAGAAAATAGGACAAGATAGTGGTAATCTACTTGGTTCTATCAGGAAACATGGATGAATCATAAGGAGGGTTTCTTTTTGGTAGAGGACTATCAATTGCTAGAAAAAGTTCTAGGGTCTCGGATCTTTTGGTAAAGTCTAGTTTTCGATAAGATTCTATCAAGATTTCATGGGAAAAAGGATGGGTTGGTGTAGTGGTAGGGACCTGTAGAATTTTTTCAATGGAACCAGAATTTGTGGGACAGAGGATTTCTCGTGTGGGTGAGATAATTGCTCTTTGGCTGGGATCATAGGACTCATGGCATTTTCTTACAAATTCTGGTGCTCTGTGTATTTGTGGAAAAATGTAATGAGGTAATTGAGATTCCCAGAGCCCCATTTCATTTGTCTGATCAATCAGTTGATCTTCCATCTAGCAATAGATTTCAAATAAATCGATTTGAGAAAAAGTCTCAACGATTTTACAATATTTTTCGACCAATGGGGTATGATGGAAGTCAACCTGTGGGTGAATTAAGGGGTTTGGGACTTCTACAATTTCTTTTCCCTTGGGAGGCATTTTGTCAAACAAAATTACAGACTGTAAATGACATAAATTGGTTTGAAAGAGAGTGAATACAATAAACAGATAACTGACAGGGAGGTATGTGGAACCGGATGTCGGATTCGTGAACGGGATGAATGATTGTTTTAATGTTGTACAATGGTTGAGCTATTGAGTGGGAAATCTTCAAATATTAATCTAATTGTAGAAATCCATTGTGTAACCATTCTCATGAATAATACAGTGTTTATAAATGACAAAATTGGAGCAGGAGTGGTAGTGAACGTTTGAATTTACATTAATTATCCAACGAATTAATTAACAGATTTTTGAGTCATAAATTCGCGGGAGTGGAAATGAACGGGCAACAGATAGGTGGCAGTTGATTAGACGGCAGAGGTGAGATGGAGTGTGATGTGGAGCGGCGATAAACAGTTATTTTCTATGTTGCGTTTAGGGGTAAAGTGAGATGGTAATTAGTTTCAAGATTTTAAGTCCCGAAACACTAAAAAGCAGATAAGGTTGTTTAAGTGGGCAGTATAGAAAACTTCCTATTTCAGACGCCCCCTCCCCCCCAGGCCGATAAAGTTCGAATGGTGAATGAGGGCCGAAAAGGGTCATGATCCATCAAATGATGGAAGGGTGTGCGAGATGAGAGGTGAGGTGGTGGGTGTTTAACACATGAGTGGAAATGGTGGTGGGGTAATGATTTCGAAGGCGAAGGTGACAGTTGTGGATCCCGGTAATTAAATGGATGGATGACAATATTTATGGAATCACATTAGCTTATAAAAATTTTGGTTATTTAAAAGCCATCATCAAATGAATGTTTTTCCAATGTTACAACTTAGGAATTAATCACTCGATATTTCAAGTTGATTTCACATGTCTACCTACCCTTCTCACTCCTAACATTTTCACTTATTTTTCAAAGTGCATTTAAGCTAGCAACCCAATATTTCTTTTCATGAATAATCTACCTCTATACCTTATTCTCTCCATTGACTCAGATTAAACTATTGGGCTAATTTTATTTTCTACCTATGATAATCAATTTAAAACAAATCCAATTATGATTAAACGGTATAATTGGATTAAATAAACTAGTGTGGCATCTAAACAAACTGCACACAACTATTATTTTCAAAAGTGAATTAGAGTAAAAGTAGTGGCATTTAGATTTGCAACACTTTCAAAGTTTATTACTTTTTGTTTTTCTGTGTAATCTAACATTTTATTTTTGCCTTCATTTTTTAGGGCATCTATTCTAGCATTTTCTTTGATATGGACATATTTTGTTAAATAATGAATCCATACAGGTGACGATATTTTAGATAGAGGAGGAATGACCTGTTGTAGAGTTTTGTGAACCCAACGTTTCAGACTACCAAGTGAGTCCATCATCAAGGGAGGATGCGTCAATAAATATTCTCCAGATCTTAATGATGTATCCAAGAGCTATAATTAGGGTATATATATAGGTTATTAAAGAAAAGAAATAAGAAAATAGGTCGGCTCTTATCCTACTAGTTTTTTTATTTAATTAATTCATTAATTAATATTATTTTATATTATTATTATTTAAATTAATTTATTTTTTATTTAAAGGATACCTTAATTAAATAATTTTTTATTATTTTTTTAAATAATTAATTATTTGTTTGATTAATAAATTAATTAATTTATCTTTATTCTTTATTATATGTTTATTTATTTATTAATTTGATTAATTAATTCATTAATTAATAAGTTTAAAGGGATTAATTAATACTTTATTTTCTATTTCGTTGATTTATTATTAGGTTACTTACTTTTATGAAGAATAATTTTTTTTTTATTAATTAATTCATTACTATGTTTTACTATAACTAATTTGTTTTGATTAGTTAATTAAAGAATAGATTAATTAACTAAATTTATTATTTACTATTGTTAATATGTTTATTAATTTAATTTTATGTATTTAATCTTTGTTTAATTATTTATTTATTTGATTAATTTGTTTTATCTTATTAATTAATTTAATTTATTTATTATTATAGATATAGTGAGTTATTTTTGCTACAATATTATCTATATTTTAGAGTTAAATTTTTTTTTTATTCTTTAGATTCGAGTAATTACACCTATATGCATTTTATTAGTTATTTTTTGATTGATACAAATGATTATTGTGGAAGAAATCAATTACTAATTTATGTTTTATGTTGTTAATTGATCTATTGTTAAGGAGGATGTTACATAATGATGTTTTTGTTCATTAGTATTTATTTATTTTTATTTTTTATTTTTTATATTTATTTTTTTTAAGATTTTTTAAGGGAAAAGAGTTAATTATTGGCTTGTAAGGTTTCAAGTAAAGGTTTCCAGGTGTTGCTTAGTTTTAATCCATCGTCTCAGTTCAGGTTATTCTTCCTTTTTTCTATTTCAATGGCTTCTTTGATTTTCCTTTTGAGATAGTGGTCTTCTTTTCTAATCAGTTTGACGTCTTCCATGCAGATGTAATGAGAGGAAGAGTGAACATGTTCTGCTAAGGCTGATTTAGAGGTCCTGTTATCACCCCAAGAAACTCTCCTAGGTTGTATATCGGAGATGCTCAGGAACATTACAAACTCAACAAAATGTTGGAAATATGGTGGATGAATGAAAGACATGTTGCATATTCAAGCCAGATAACCACTTCTACTATGCTTAACCCCAGACATGGGTGAACACCCCCAGACTACAAGGCTTTAGACCACCAATTACTCACAGTTTGAGGATTTAGTGGAAATGGAGAATACTGACCACACCAGCAGATGCACAAGACCATGTGATGGCCGGCTGCAACCAATAAAGAGGTCTGTAAATCTATTATCTAATGCACAGACAAGATGACAGCTCTCTAGCATTAAAACAACAGAAACCTACATACAAATTCAATGATACATGCTAGATTCAAACACAGAGGTGGGATGACAACCCCTTTAATGCTAAACATCTATAACACATGAATAAATGCATAACAGGCACAGCCTAGAACAAAGAAGAAGAAGTGGAAAGTGAGAAATTAACAGCAAAAGAAGCTTGCATTAGCTGAAAATGAAGACCAGACGTTGTAGGTATCACAAAAGTTACAGCCTCCAGAAGAACAAAATAACATTCATCAACCCTGATTACATCAGTGTTTTGGGTATATATAGAGGTTGATTACAAAATTGCTCTGCTGTTCTATGCGTGGAGGGGTCATAAATGGCCACCAACCGCATTTACTATCAGAAATGGGCCTCTGCTACAGTCTGAGTGCTTCAATGAACAAGATCGACCTTTTCTGATATTCTAATGTCCTTCTTGGGCAGCTGGAGTAAATTATGAATGAAATTCCATGCCTGATAAATGCTTTTAACTGCTCTTTCCTATACCTTTCTTCCTCGGCCATGCTACTTGTTAAATGCGGTTGCTGAGATATTACTGTGTAGGTACAGGGTCGTTGATGATTTAATACACAGAGTATTGAACCATGGGCTCTTTTCTTCTTCGGGTGTACAGGATTGCCACAGACACGAAAATTGCATTGAAAATGGACAGGAGCCGAGAATGAGTATTAATCGTTGGATGACTCAGATGGATGACCGAGATCTGATGGCGAGAGGCGATGAAAGACACAGAGGCGCAACAGGCATTAATGGTAGCCGTTGGATTAAACAAACGAGTGGCGGAGATGGGTTTGCGAGGAAATCTATGCAATATGGCAAACACACTATCAGAGGCAGACCTGCAGACTTGAAACTTTAAACACAGGAGCAGTGAGTCGTATCGGGTCCGGCACCCAATATCGCATCGCTATAACGGAAAACAACTTGCCACATTGAAAGTGCCAATTGTGATGGTGCGACGGACCCGACGGATTCATTAACAGCAGTTTATAATCACATCGCGTCCGATATGGGCAGTCGGTAATTGGCGATCGGCGATGCTATGGATGCGAGACCTAAGCGAGACCTGCTGAAAGCTCTGATTGCGATCTGCGACTAGGCCGCGAACCCGATAGAAGAATTTACCATAGAAGGGGCATCACAACATTGCATCGGTGCGAGTCAAGAGGTTTGGGCCTTTATACACACAGATACACGATTTGCCGATTGCGATGAGGAAAGAAAGCGCATAGTTATATGGTTGGGTCTTATGGAAGATTTGACTTGCGCTTAAGGATTGGGGCCAAAAGGGGCTTTGACAGATTTTGGAGGGATTTAAACGGGGAATGAAGAGGTTTTAGGAGGAAAAACAAAGATGGTGGGGCTATGAAGCATAAGAGACATGAAGGGGAAGGGAAGAAAAGACTGTTGCAGGCTACCTTCTGAGCAAAACACGCAGCTAGACCTGAACTTTGGCCCTCCAAAAGCTGAAAGTTTGTAGCAGAGCTAACAGGTCCTTTCTCTTCTTAAGTCAGCAGTGTGTTCTTTAATTCTAATATTAAGATACTTACCCATTTCACCTATGTATTCCTTACCGCATGAGCAAGGAATCACATAAACACCTTTTTGAAGTTTAGGGTTTATGGGATCCTTGACTGAGTTGAATAATTGTCTAATGGTATTAGCAGGGGTGAATGCTACATTAATGTTATGTTTATTAAGAATTTCAGAGATTTTATCAATGCTACCTTTTATGTATGGAAGGGATACTTTTTATTCAGTATTCTTTTTGTCCATACCCTAGCTTAACATTTTTTTGAAAAATATTTTCATTTTTTGGACTAATTTTTTCTAACTTACCAAAACCAAAAAATGCTACAACATCGGCTCTATCTGGGGACTGCTTTCTCCTATAGAATGCAGAGAACCTACAGATCCATGTGCCTTCTCCTCGAGCTATGGAGCCTTTTGCTGTAAAAATTCACACTAACAGCTTGAAAAGTAAACGAAACCGGAGTTTTTACAATGGTAGTAATGAAATCTACTTCAATTTCTCAGTACTGAATGTAATGTTTGAGAAGCCTTCCATTTGCAGGATAACTGGAATATAGCCCCTCAAGATTTTGTAGCAAAAAAGTGTTGTTTCCCTTCACTTCAACAATTGCTAAAGGTCCAAACCACAGGTTGTCAAACTTGCCATGTTTTCCCTTTTCTTCTCTCCTGGAATCCCATCTTAGAACTAGATCACCTTCCTTGAAGCCCCTTTCCCTGGCTCTTCTATCAAACATGATATTCATCTTATTCTAGTACTTTTTCAATTTGTATTGAACTTCATCTCTATTTTCATTTAGTTCAATAATCTAATTTATTCTCCTTGAAAAATCATCAAGTTCATATGTTGAATCCTGCAGGAATTTTAAAACAGGGAAGGACAAATTGGTAGGGAAGATTACATCTTTCCCATAAACTAACTGGAAAGGAGATTTTCCAGTAGATCTCTTTGGGGTAATTTTGTTTGCCCATACTACATAAATTAAATGAGAGTCCCAGCTCTTTTATGATCTGCTAGAGTGTTTTTTATTACCTTTACCAGACTTTTATTTGAGGATTCTGCAAGGCCATTACCTTGTGGGTAATATGGAGTTGAATGATGTAATAGAATATGATATTTCTGGAAAAACTCAATCATTTTAACACTAGAAAAAGCTTATGCATTATCAGTGACAATTTGAGCTAGGCAACCAAATCTAGATAAGATGTTCTCTTCAATAAATTTGATTACTACTGAATCAATAACATTTCTCACTGGAATTGCTTCCACCCATTTAGTGAAGTAGTTTGTTGTAGTGAGGATCCATCTATGTTTATTACTTGATGTGGGATGAATCTCTCCAACAAAATCTAATCCCCATTGGAGAAAAGGTTCAGAGACTATTGATGGAACTAGTGGAAGAGCTGCTAATTTTTGCTTACTAGCAAACATTTGACAAGGAACACAACCTCTAACCTTTGCTCCTACTTGTAAGAAAAACGTTGGCCAATAAAATCCTCCCCCTAATATCTTATATGTTGTTGCTCTCCAAGAATAATGTCCTCCACAAAATCCTGTATGAAATTGGTCAATGATTCCTTTAGTTTTTTATTCTGTTAAGCATGATAACATAATATTTAGTGGGTCTTTCCAATACAAATTTGCATTTATGATATAGTACTTGACTGCTTTCAGTGTGAGAGTTTTACACTGGCTTTTGGAGAATGACGTTGGATATTCAAAATGGATTAAGGAATTTACAATGTCTTGGTACCAATCTAACAACATAAGGTTCTCATCAATGTATAAAGGGCAGATCTGATCTGAAGGTAAAGGTTCTTGTGGATTCTTTTCTTCAGGATGAAGGGAAGGTTCTTGTGGATTCTCTTCTTTGGTATGAAGGGAAGGTTCTTGTGGATTCTTCCCTTCTGCAAGGACAAAATGTTCTTGTGTGTTCTTCCTATTTGAAGCTTGAGAAGGTTCTTGTGGATTCTTCCCTTGTATCTCTAAAACGGAATTGATTCTAAGCACTTTACAATTGGATTCAGCTAGAAGCTTAGCTAATCCCTAGCCTTTTACTAGCTTTGTAGTTTTGATAGTTAGATCAAACTCCAATATTTGAGTGACCCATCTACCTCTCTTCCATCAATGTCTGGTTGAGTTAAAACGATTTTCACAACACAATTAGGAACATAAGCAGTAATAGGAGAATGTAGGACATACATCCTAAATGATTTCAAGGCTTGAATAAGGGCATAGGCTTGCTTCTCAATTATGTCATACTTAAGCTTAGAATCTCTCATAACCTTACTGAAAAAGGCTATGGGTTGTTCATGGGAATCTTCATTCTTTTGTAGTAGAACAGCAGCAAGGGTTGTTTTTGAGGAAAAGGAAAAGACTTTGAATGGTTTAGTGTAATCAGGGCTATAGTTTCTCGATCTAATCAAATTCATGCCTGGAAGAGATAGTCCATTTAACTTCATGATCTTTTCGAAGCATTTCACTTATATCTTTTACAATCTCAGCATAATTTGGGATGAATCTCCTTAAAAAATTAATCTTGCCTAGAAAAGTTTGAATCTCCTTCTTGTTTCTAGGTAAGGTCAATGTTTTAATCGCAGACACACGCTTGGGATCAATCACCACTCCTTTTTTTGCAATTATATGGCCCAATAGTTTTCCTTCTTTCATAGCAAACAGAGACTTTTTAGGATTCAATGATATTCCGAATTTTCTACACCTATCAAAAACCTTCATCAAGTGCTTTAAATGTTTTTGATCAGATTTAGAAAAAAACAGTTATTTCATGAAGATAAATGACCACAAATTTATTTACCTAACCCATAAAAGCTACGCCGATAGCTCTCTGAAATGTTGCTCCAACATTGGACAAGCCAAATGGCATTCTAGCATACATGAATGTACCCCAGGGTGTAGTAAAGGTTGTCTTCTTTTTGTCTGTTGAATCAACATTTACCTGATTATAGCCTGAAAAATCATAAAGCATAGAAATTCTTTGTGCTCTTGAAACCATTTGAAGTAACTGATCCATTTTGGGCAAAGGATAGTTATCCTTTAATGATGCTTTGTTCAAACTTTTAAAGTCCACACAAAGTCTAATTTCTCCATTCTTCTTTCTAACAGGAACTAAATTTGCAACCCAATTAGAATATCTAAGAGGGAGAATGATCTGGGCATCTAGCATTTTCTTAATTTCCTTTTCTACAGTTGGTAGAAGAGCTGAATTGATCCTCCCAAGTTTCTGTTGTTAAGGAACTGCTTCTAGCTTTAAAGGAATGTTATGTTGTATTAATGAAGTATCATAGGTTTTTAGATCAACATAGGTCCATGCAAAAACATCCTTATAATTTTGAAGTAACTTAAGATATTGAGCTTTGATCTTAAGATCTAGAGATGCACAGACTTTGATGTTTTTAATATCATCATCTGTTCCAATATTAGTTTCTTCTATGTCATCTTGTGAAGAAATGCACTGAGGTTTTCGGAGGACATCATTTTGATCAAACAATTTTTCTAAAGGAATGAGGCCTTTGGGAATAAAATTTTTAGACAATTGAATAATATCATGATCAGCAATTTTTGAATTGAAATTTGAAGTATCATTTCCATTTGTATTTTCATTTATTTCTATTCTATCTTCATCAATTTGTAGAACTGAAAATTCATCTATAACCTGCATAAAAGATTTCAAATGTTCATCATCTTCAAATATCTGCCAGTGTTTTAGATTGTCTGGGATGGATGGTATGTACTTGACTTGTATTTGATAGAGTACATTGGTCTGATCAGGAACTTTAAATGAACTAGCAGAAACAGTTAAGGCATCTGCATGAATATTCTGATTTCTTGGAATATAAGTCAAATTAAAAGCATCAAAGAAGTTTTCGACTGAATCCCAAACTTCATTTCGATAAGACCTAAGGTTAGGATGCTTAGTCTAGAAAATATTTCTCACTTGTTTGACAATAAGTTCTGAATCAGTAAAAACACTTAAGTTTTGAACATTTAAGCTTTTGGCTAATTGCAGTCCCAAAAGGAAAGCTTCATATTCAACCACATTATTTGTAACTTCGAAGTCAAGTTTGCATGATTGGGTGATATTTACTTTTTTCTAGTGAAATTAAAACTACCTCAGCTCCTGGTCCATCTTTTGTACAAGAACCGTCAAAAAATATTTCCCATACATCATTTTATTTGGTACATGACTTTCAATTACATCTTCTATTTTAACTTGAATTTCATGTATTTGGTTTGAAGAGAGTTGAAAGTAACCAAAATCCTGAACAATTGCATAAATGGGATGGTTCCTTGGCTAGTCCATTTTGTAAATAGTGTGCAAAAATCTTACCTCTCTATATAACCTTAATTTTTCTCCCCCATAAACTGGAATAGTGGCATAAGACATATCCATCTGAAGAGTTCCCCCTAAATTTGGCACAACAAGACCTAGAAAGGAGCATTCCAAATTTGGGAGGAATATCTGTGACAGCTATATCAAGCACTACACTTTTCACTGGAATTTGGGCAAGGGTGACTACTAAATCCTTAATCAATCCTAAGCAGGGCACCCTTTTAGAATCAAAGGTGTACAATTCATGATAGGATCTAGTTATTTCAAGTTTCAAATGGTCCATAATAGTTTTTGGCATGAGGTTATGTGATGCTCCAGAATCAAGCATACAATTATATAACATAGAATCATTTATATTAAGAGTTACATAGAAAGGAGGCACTATTTCATCTATCATATCTGAGCTAGGACCAAAGATAACTGTTGGTTTTTCATCTTGCAGACTAATGATATCACTTTCAGCATCAACCGAGGTGTTTTGTATCCATTTGGAGACTTGATTTTTATATCCAGGGTTTTTGGAAAGTTCTGAAAGTGGAATTGGGATTTTAACTCTTTCTAACTCTTTTTCAACATTAAATGTAGTCAAAGCATTTTTATCATTTTGAGCAGTATCAGTTGATTGATTTAATGGTCAAATAACAGTTGTTTGAGTTTTGGCAACTTTGGTACGAGGTTCAATTATTGGATTTTCCTTAGGAGGTCTTCCAGGGCTGGGTCTAGGCCTAAGATCATATCTCTTGTTCAACTCTGCAATTAAAAATTCAGATAAGTCACGGTATTTAGAAACCTGTGAGGATTCTTGATCTTCTTGAACCTGATTTTGTTGTGAGAGAGGAATAATAACTATTTCATTAGAATAAGTATCCTTGTTATTGATATCTTTAGTAATAGTCATAGTATTTTCATCACGTTGTTGGTCATCTATCAGTAAAGGAGTGGGAACCTGCTGACCATTACTAGGTCTCTGAAGAATTAGTAATTGTGGATTCCTTTTATACTGACCTTGATTTTGCTTTTGGGGTCTAGTAACTGTTTGTTGAACTGTCCTAGGTTGAGTCTCAATCTTGGAAATTCTATTAGATAGATTTCTAAGAAGAGAAGTTATTTCATCCATTTTAGAATCTTCTGTTTTAGTCTTAGAAGAACTAGAGGAACTAGAGGCCTCTTGAATAGATTTGAGTTTTATTTGAGCTTTTTCCTCTTTAGCTTTCAAGGAAGTCGAAGCAATTCTATTTGCTTCCACCTCTATAGCATTTTTTTGCATAGCTTCAAGAGTTCTTGAAGTTCTCTCTCTTAGCATTACAGCAAAATCATTGTCAAAGGCTTTGATAAACCTAGACTTAGCTGTTGCTACAGGGGGTTTACAATCGGGGGGCATCTTATGATAAAGTTTGTTGAACCTTTTGATCAAATCTGATACAGGTTCACCAATGTTTCTTTTAACTTCTTCAAACTCAATCATAAAGAAGATATTTCTTTACACCCCGTTGATTTTTAAATATGTTTGTAAGTTCTTCCCAATTTCTAATGGAATTTACAGGTAACTGCCTAAACCAGATTCTTACATTTCCTTCAAGTGATTGTACAAACAATCTCATGTAAACATTTTCTTGTTCGATATTCATGTTGTCTGCAAAGTCTAGAAAAGCTTGAAGATGGTCCTCAGCTAAGGGACTAGTTTCTCCATTATACCTAGGAAGGTATTTCAAGTAACCAGCTGGGAATGCATCGAGGTTAGCAGGTAAGACTAAAGTTGCATATCTAGCCTGTACAATAGGTCGGAATACCATAGTAGAAGGTGGTGTATGAGGTGTTTGTGTGGATGAAGAAGAAGAGGATGAAGAAGAGGTAGAAGAAGGTAATTGAGGGGGTGTGTGACTATGTGGAGGTGAAGAAGGAGGCGATCTCCTAAATAACTTTAAAGGAGTCTTAAGAACTAATTTTGGGACATGTGAATGAATACCCTTTTTTGTTTCAAAGAGTGGATTTGAATATATAGAGAGGGTCTCTTCAGGTTATTTAGAAGTAGAAGCTTCAAGTCGTTAAGAAGTGGAAGGAAATGAATAAGTGGTAGGGGATATGAAATATGTGGGTTTGTATTCAGGTAAATGAACACCCAAGTTAGACTCAGTTTTAGGTGATCCTAGTGGTAGTGGGGGTTCTTGATGCATTTCAAAAGAATGAATGAGGAAAGTTGAATCTAAATCAACTCCCCTATCTAATAGTTCATAAACCCTAGGAGGTATTTGTGTCCAATCAGGATCGGATGGAATATTACTAAAAGGATCAAATGATACTAAATCTTCATACTGCAAGGCTGAAGAGGAAGAAAAAGATGGTTGATGTCTCCTTTTAGAACTGGCTTTTCTCATAATTTTTTCAGGATCTGATGGAGGATTAACTAAGTCATATTCTGCATGAGATTTGGTGTGCTTAAAAGGTGCCAATTTGGGCTAGTGGAGTCACCAGGTGAAGTATTTTAACCTTTCTAGACCTTTAATCACCTTAAAGGAATAGAATGAATATCGTTGCCCCAGGAAAACTTAATGAAATTCGAATCCCAAGCAGCGGCGCCAGATTGATGTTGTATCTCTGAGATGATAATGGTCAGCTATCATGCCAGAGCATCTAAGATAATTGTTTTGGGGGTTTTATTTTAATTTGGAGGACCAATGTATGAAACAGATGTAACACTGTAATGCCTAACTTTGTGAATAATATTAATATCAAAGCAGAGGGCTACTATAAAATTTCACACAGTGATATAGCTTGTATGGTGGCGAGCAGAAACAGAGAAATAATATGATTATCATAGTTTTCAAATTGAAAATTAAATAATCATAAGTATGAAAACCTTTAAACTATGTTCATAAGGTTTAAGAGAATATGCTTAAGCTTACAAAAGATGCTGATGATTTATTGATTCAGAGGGAATTAATTAAACAAACAATCCATTAATTCATTCTCTTTATAGATTATCACTTCAAAAGCTTATAGGAATAGATTGAAACCCAATTATTCCTACGTAGTTATCTCTGTAAGACATAAGAATATGAAGAAAAACATAATGAGTAATACTGGAAAACTTACAGGAAACACAAACTGTATAAAACAAAATTCAAAATCCTTCGCTTTGTATTAATGATCCAGAAAATTCAAGTACATCAAATGTTTAGAAATGCTTCTTCAAGCGTGCAACCCTTAATAACTCATGAAGAGAGTTATTTATACAACAACAAAACTAAGAAAATATCCTAAACTGTTTTTGCAAAAATAGATTATCAAAATAAGGACTGCTAGTTA
Organism: Pinus taeda; assembly: GCA_000404065.3. Classification (NCBI taxonomy): domain Eukaryota; kingdom Viridiplantae; phylum Streptophyta; class Pinopsida; order Pinales; family Pinaceae; genus Pinus; species Pinus taeda. The sequence continues at coordinate 41,921 of APFE031136964.1, read as the reverse complement.
ATCTGGCACTATTTTGATGCTGTGATGTTGGTGACTATCGCTGAAAAAACTAAAAATTGTTGAAGTTGGTTGAATGTTCCTCCAAAAGCTGAATGTTATTAGATTACCTTCTAATCAAGTAAATTTGTCAATTCTTCCCAACGTTTATTTTGGATAGACATCTTGGTTAACCTCCTATAAATTTCATCCATCTCTATATATTTAGTAAAAGTAGGTTTTACTAAAAACATGTGTCTAATTTCATGCAAGATGAAGAAAGTATCCCTGAGTGCGTTTGCTATAAGTGTTGGTGTTGATGTCCCTCTGATATTTGAAATTGAAGTTGCATGGGTGTCCATCTCTATCAGCTTCTTAACATAATCCTCAATTGGCATCAATTTTTCATTAATGACCAGCATAGAAGGTAAACCCTTGCTGGTCAAGGGTTCTGTCCTACTAAAAAACCTTTGAACTATAATATTGACATTGCTACACTTTTCCTGTAGCTATAGGGTGAGATTTTTCTTGGTGATTATCTTCTTTACCTCCAATATAGTGGCAGTTCTATCATTTATTCCTAATTCTTCAAACTCATAGCCATGTTTGGAATTTATAAATTTGATTATATCAAAGGCAATCTCTGGCATATCCTCCAGCTCTTTGGTTATAGTTTCCACTACTTCTTGGGCTTTTTCTAAGAGATCTTTCTGGTCAAACACTATCTTGATGTAGGGCTAGATATATTTGATTGATTATTTTATTTCTTCCCACAGAATTTCCTTTGCTAAACCCAATTTATTTCCTATGAAGGACTCTTTGAGTTCTCTCTGTAATAATTCCACTTGATCTTTGACTCTATTTAATTCAATTGCATGTGAACTCTCTGCGATTGACTTCATAAGTTGTAATTCCCTGAGTTCATCTTTTAATTTCTTAATTTCTCTTGTCTGGATAGACAAGTTTTGAATAACTTCAGCAAGTTGTTCAACTCCTTCTGTTGTACCTGTATTTGATGTTGTGGCTGAAGTAGAAGCCCTTGTGATAGCAATTTTTGCAAGAGGGGTTATATCCATTGAAGTTTGAGTCGTCCTGATAATTTCCTCTTTCTCTTGGACTAATTTCTCCATCTGCTCCTCCCTTTGTTTAATCTACAGATTTTGCTCCATGATGAGCTTCATCATATCATAATTTTGAGTTTTTGTCTCCTCAATTTCTTTGGCCATTGGGTCCTCAGAGGCTGGCAATTTCAGTTGTTTCTTTAATGATGCAACTTCAATATTCTTTTTCTTAATGAGCTCTTCTGCAGCGTTTATGTTTGAAGGATCATACCCCATCTTCAGCACTAGATTTTCCAAGGATTAAATCTTGGTATCCTTTGCTAATGAGGAGACCTTCTCCAACTTTAGTTGTGACTGAGTGTTGGCCAAGGTAACCTGCATTTTTGACAAACTCATAGCAGTGTTTGTCAGGGTGGAAGCAATCATCTGCCCAGTTTGTTTGTGTATCTCACTTTGGTCAATTGGATGAAAATCCTTCACATTGAACTCAAAAGAAGTGTGTTTTTTATATTGAGTAGCAGTCCTAGGCTGAGGAACTTGGGCTTGCAAGAAAGCCACCTACATCTTTCCCTTCTCAGAATCAAAGACTGAAAGAATCCTGGCTTGAGAGCTGAAAGAATGCTTCGAGAACTGGGTGTAGGCTTTCAATTTTAATTATTTGTTCTTCCTTTTTATCTCACTGAAGACATGAAAAATGTCCTCCTCCTTATCCTTTGGAATGTCTCCACTAGTTTGAACTATCTGTTGTTCATGAGAAGTAGCGGAATGAGTTGGGGATTGTGTAGACTGTCCACCAGACTGTGTGTAGAGAAAAGTCTCTCCCAGTCCATCAAATGTTGTCTTGTGAGGTTCATTTGTGGCACCAACAATCACAGAGATCCTAGGTCTCTTTTTCTTGTGAATAATCCTAAAGCCCTAGCTTGTTGCTTCAGTTGTAGGTGAATATTGTTCTTCCCTCCCTCTCTTGGCTGTCTTTTCTTGTGCAAGTGGAGTTTGCACATTCGATGTAGAAATTACCTGCTCCTCAGCCTCTTGGAGGGTGTTCTCTATCCATTCCAACTAGTTTTTATATTGTTCTATCTTAGGCCTGGTTGTATGATGATATGGTGTAAATTTATTCTCCACCCTGAGTTTGGAAATGACTCCAATGGGTCATATGACCAAGTGAAATTGAGACCAAACTTCATCTCCTTTAGCAATTTGTTTGCTTCCTCCCCTGCTGCCCTGGTATTACAAATGAATGGACCAACTTGGGCTTTCAGCTTGAATTGTGACTTCTTCTTGGCAGCCACAAAGTGTACTTCATTTGCATTTAACCTCTACCTTAAGTATTCCAGTGCAAAGATTCTAACAGGGAGGTACTTGGACAATTTGTAGGGTGGAAGCCCACAACCATAGACCCTGATCTCTATGTAGTTTTGGTACCAATACCAATCCCCTCTTGTAGCTTGATCAATAAACTGTAATTCTTTAACAATCTCCTCACTGATCCTTGGTACTGGAGTGCTTCTCATAAGACTGATAACTAGATGAATAAACAGTTCTATGAACTACTTATACGTGAACTCTTCTTTCTCCTTCATCCCCATTGAAGTCCATAATATCATTGATTGTTGATTTCCTTCCTGATCTAGCTTCTGTAAAGAAAATGGGAATTTGTCTCCATGAAAATATATAAAAAGGTAAACAAGTACTGAAGAATGCTTGAATACTTCCCCAGTATTAAACTTGACAAATTGTTCATGTATGGCTTTAGCTATGAAATGACTGAAATCATAGATAACAGTGGGCTTGGAATCAACAGAAAACATGGATAAGAAACCAAGGATGGCTTCATTGACAAACTGATCAGAGTTATAACCAAGCAAATAGGACAAGCTAGTGGTAGCCTACTTGGTTCTATCAGGGAACATGGATGAATCACAAGGAGGGTTTCTTTTTGGCAAAGGACTATCAATTGCTAGAAACAGTTCCAGGGTCTGGGATCTTTTGGTAAAGTCTAGTTTTTGATAAGCTTCTATCAGGTTTTCATGGGAAAAAGGATGGGTTGGTGTAGTGGCAGGGGCCTTTAGCATTTTTTCAATGTAACCAGAATTAGTGGGATAGAAGATTTCTCCTGTGGTGAGATAATTGCTCTCTGGTTGGGATCATAGGACTCATGGCATTTTCTTACAAATTCTAGTGCTTTGTGTATTTGTGGGAAAATCTAATGAGATAATTGAGATTCCCAGAGCCCTATTTCATCTGTCTGATCAATCAGCTGATCTTCCATCCAATAATATATTTCAAATAAATCGAATTGAGAAAAAGTCTCAACGATTTTACAATCTTTGTCGACCAATGGGGTATGATGGAAGTCAACCTATGGGTGAATTATAGGGTTTGGGACTTCTACAGTTTCCTTTCCCTTGGGAGGCATTTTGTCAAACAAAATTATAGACTATAAATGACAAAAATTGGTTTGAAAGAGAGTGATTACAATAAACAAATAATTGACAGAGGGGTATGTGGACCTAGATGTCAGATTCATGAATAGGATGAATGATTGCTTTAATGTCGGACAATGGTTGAGTTGTTGAGCAGGAAAGCTTCAAAGATTAATCTAATTGCAAAAATCCATTATGTAACCATTCTCATGAATAATACAGTGTTTATAAATGACAAAATTGGAGTGGGAGTGGTACTGAATGTTTGAATTTACATTAATTATCCAACAGATTAATTAACGGATGTTTGAGTCATAAATTCGCGGGAGAGGAAATGAACGGGCAACGGATAGGTGGTTGTTGATTGGACGGCAGAGATGAGATGGAGTGTGACGTGGATCGTGACGTGGAGTGGCAGTAAACGGCTATTTTCTATACCGTGTTTGGGGGTAAAGTGAGGTTGTATGTAGTTTCAGGATTTTAAGTCCTGAAACATTAAAAGGCGGATAAGTGGGCGGTATATAAAACTGCCTATTTCGGAACCCCCCCCTGATAAAGTTCAGATGGCAAATGAGGGCCGAAAAGGGCCATGGGCCATCAAATGATGGAAGGGTGTGCGGGATGAGAGGTGAGGTGGTGGGTGTTTAACACATGAGCAGAAATGGTGGTGGGGTCACGATTTCGAAGGCAGAGGTGATAGCGGTGGGTCCTGGTAATTAAATGGATGGATGGCAATATTTATGGAATTAAATTGGCTTATAAAACTTTCAGTTATTTAAAACCCGTCATCAAATGAATGTTTTTCCAATGCTACAACTTAGGAATTAATCACTTGATATTTCAAGTTGATTTCACATGTCTACCTACCCTTTTCACTCCTAACATTTTCACTTATTTTTCAGAGTGCATTTAAGCTAGCAACCCAATATTTCTTTTCATGAATAATCTACCTCTATACCTTATTCTCTCCATTGGCTCAGATTAAACTATTGAGATAATTTTATTTTCTACCTATGACAATCAATTTAAAACAAATCCAATTATGTTTAAACTATATAATTGGATTAAATAAACTAGTGCAACATCTAAACAAACTGCACACAACTATTATTTTCAAAAGTGAATTAGAGTAAAAGTAGTGGCATTTAGATTTGCAACACTTTCAGAGTTTATTGCTTTTTGCTTTTCTTTCTAACCTAACATTTTATTTTTGCCTTCATTTTTTAGGGCATCTATTCTAACATTTTCTTTGATATGGACATATTTATCAAAATATTTCCTAACATTTTTATTCAGTATTATTTTTGTCCATATCCTCGCTTAACATTTTTTTGAAAAATATTTTCATTTTTTGGACTAATTTATTTTAACTTACCAAATCCAAAAAATGCTAGAACATCAGCAATGAGAACAGTTGGAGAAGGCCATTGTTGAGACTTGCAGCACAGTTCCAGACATGAAGGTCTGCGATGATGAAGCACCAACAGAGAAGGTCCTGAAGCTTTCCCTCGCGATCAAGGACTCGAAGAATCCTATGGCCGAATTAAAATTTGACTACGAAGTGCAGATATCGAAGCTGCAAATAAGGTTGCAACTAAGTATGCCACAATAGGTTTGGGAGAAGAGGCAAAGGGACCTCAGTTCTGTATTAAAAGGCATAGAAGTTTCTCGACACCACAATGCTGATTTGGACCTCACTGCAGAAGGATCCAAATGTCATGAAGATTGAGGAGGAATTGCAAGCCAAGCATAAGTGACATGATGAGATTCTCGCAGCTGTGAAGATCTTACTAGTCTTGCAGCAGTTTGCCAACATTTCTGAAGGGAAGAACCTCCAGGTGAAAATGGATGATTTACGAAGGAACTCACAGATCCTACAAGAGAGGACTTAGCTGTGGTAGGAGGAAGCCATGCAACTTTCGTAGGCAGTAGATGAACGACTAAAGGAATTGAACAAAAGGGAAGCGGAGCTAGTGCAAAAGATCATTGGCCCTACTACAGAATCTTTGTTGAAGGAGGCACAATAGGAATAAAAGTTGATGGCATAAACAATGTAGAAGTACAACACAGTCTACAATGACATTGCAGCAAAAATTAAGGGCATCGAAGCTGATTGACTCGAGGCGAGTTACAAGTGAGTGTTGGGGGCCCATTGGGCATGGCCCAACTTTGACCAAGTTTTGGGTAAAATACTATAGAAATGCTCACTATAGATTAAACTGGTTATGCAATGTATTAAAGCAAAATAATTAATCTACTTCTACAATCAAATTTGTGGAAGCTAAATCGATTTTGAGCAAGATCAAACAGAACACATATAACAAAGAAGAAGATTCAATCACACATGAAACACAGAAGAATACTCTGGGGAAAGCCTCAGCTAAAAACCTCGCTATCTGTATTATCATACAAGTGGAAATATCTCAGGATTACATAAAGCTTTAGCTCTCAAGCTATCCAGCTCTCAGTACAATCCCTCACTGTTGTTCATAGACAGAATAGACAACACATATGCCTTCCTTCAGTCCTCCAAGCTCTTATTTCCTTGCGCAGTTTCTCCTAGGTCCTCCAGCTACCACCTATGTGATTCTCACCTCACACACTACTCTAACCTCGGTAGTAACTGCACAATCCTCAAGGAATGAATTCCTTCTACATGCAAGAGATATTCACATGCGAATATTCTAGCAATTGATAGTACACTGTCCCTGCCTTTAATCTCAACTTGGTCTTTATTTGAACTGACATGCATGAGTTATTTATGAGAGAATATTCAGTTATCTGGAGAACACTAATTGCATGCATGCATGCATTAACTGACTGAACTCACAATTAGTACCAATTTAATTGGACTTAACTCAGTTAACTGAGCTCACTAATTACAACTCAAATACAACTCATCCTTATCTTCTTAATTAAGGGACAACTTCCCCAATCAAAGGGATAATTGTTGCATGTCTTCACAAAGACTTCATGTTTGATTTTCACCAACTAATTAACTCAAGATGAATTAATTAATTATTTTTCAAACAGCTGGTGAGACTAAATTCGAATTTTAATTCTCAATTTTAATTCAAGGACAAATTAAAATTGGAATATATCCTGAAATGTTATCTATAGCAATGCTATTTTTAGCATTTCTTGTTGCTATTTTCAACACTCCCTCTCAACAAGAAATGGATTATTTGCCACCCCGATCCTGTCTCTGTAGAACTCAAATTTACACTTTGACAATGCCTTAGTCAAAATGTCAGCATCTTCCTCCTTGGTTGAAATATATTGCAACAACATAATCCTCCTCGCCACACAGTCTCTGAGATGATGATAACGAATGTCGATATGCTTGGACCTGTCACGAAATACTAGATTCTCAGAGAGTTTGATACAACTGTGATTATCACAATAGATCACAGTTGGATCCATCATCTGATCAAACAAACCAGCTAGAATTTTTGGCCTCCAAATGGCCTCACATGATGCCTAACTTGCAGCCAGGTATTTAGCCTCTGCTGAGCTAAGTGCAACTAATCTCTATATCTTGTTGTACCAAGAAATTGTAGCTAAACCAAGGTTGAAAATTCCTCCTGATGTGCTCTTCCGATCTGATGGACTCCCTGCCCAATCTGAATCTATGAAGCCCTATAGCTTCACTCCCTCTAACCGTCTGTACCATAATCCAAACTGAGATGTGCCTCTGAGGTATCTCAAAACATGCTTCATTGCCTTCCAAAACAGCTTGGTAGGCTGAACCATAGCTTGACTCAACTGGTTCACCGCAAAGCACAAATCTAGTTGTGTATTCACTAAGTACATCAGTGAACCCACAAGCTGCCGATACATAGTAGCTTCTACTACTTCTCCTGAAGTAGCATCCTCCTTCCTCCAGTTACTTGCTAGAGGAGTCTACATGGGCTTGCACTTCTCCATGTGGAATCTCCTGAGTATCTCATTGTCATACTTGCCTTGAGACACAAACACTTCCCCATCCTTCTGCCACACTTCCATGCCTAGAAAGTAGTGCATGAGACCCATGTCTTTCATCTTGAACTCTCTTGAAAGGTCTTCCTTGCAATACATGATCAACTAATCATCACCTGTCAATATCAGATCATCAACATAAAGAACAATGATCAACTACTTACCTTCCACCATCATGTGTTACAAATTCGCATCCACTTCACTCTTTGTGAAGCCCAACCCAGTGAAGTAGTTGTCGAACCTGGTGTACCAAGCACGAGGTGCTTGCTTTAGCCTGTACAAAGCTCTCTTGAGTTGACACACATGCGACTCATGATCGAAGGTCTCAAAACCTTCCGACTGCTCTACGTAGACCTCTTCCTCAATTTTGAAATTGAGGAATGTAGTATTCACATCCATCTAATGGATCTTCCAACCCATCTGTGATGATAGTGCCAACATCGATTTGATAGAAGAGTACCTTGCTATAGGAGCAAAAGTCTCATCATAGTCGAACCCCTCAACCTATGAGAAACCACGGGAAACAAACCTTGCCTTATGTTTCTCCACACTACCATCAGCATTTTGCTTTACCTTGTAAAGCCAACGGGAACTCACAACTGACTTGTTCTCTAGTCTTGGAACAACATCCCAAACACTGTTCTGAACTATGGAGTCATACTCCTCCACCATAGCATCAACCCAAACTGGCTACTGCAGTGCTTCCTCAAAGGAAGATGATTTGGTATCTACACATTCCCCAACAAGGGTAATGTAACCAGTGTACCGCTCAGGTCACCTCCTCTATCTACGCTAAGAAAATGCCTCTCCCACATTCTCTCTCACATCCATCAACAATCTGTCAGCCTCCCTTGTGCGTTTCCGCCCCTCTCTAGAAGACTCTGCATTAGTGGATGTCTCCACTCCTAGAACCTCTGTATGCGGCTGCTCCGCATCAGTCTAAGGCTTCTCCTCCTTAGGAACCAAAAGTTCCTCCTCTGCCTGCAACTTGAGCTCCCTCTCAAGGGAAACTCGCATGGCCTTCAACTCATCAAACTTAAGATCACTATGAACCACTGTCCTCTGACTAGTAGGCAAGTACACCCGATAGTTGTGGGGAGTATCAGTGTACCCCACAAGTATCCCCAACTCTGTTGTCGGCTCTAGCTTTTTCCAGGCATCCTTGGCCCCATGGCAATAAACTGATGAGCCAAAGATCCTGAAGTGACCCACATCTAGTCTCTTCCCGGAGAAAACTTCCTCTAGTGTCTTCATCCCAAGTATGCGATGCAAGCTTCTATTCTTCAAGTAAACCGATGTGTTGCATGCCTCAACCCATAAATGTAGTGGTAGGCCTTGGTCATGCAGCATCATCCGAGCTACTCCCACAATCGTTTTGTTCTTCCTCTCGACCACCCCATTCTGTTGTGGGTTATGAGGTGCCGTCAACTCCCATTTAATTCCTTCTACAGCACGGAATTCCTTAAACTCTTGAGAGACACTCTCCACCATTATCGCTCCATAAGGCCTTGATCTTCTTTCCTGATTCTTCCTCAACCAAGGATTTGAACTCACAAAACCTTGAGAAGGTTTGAACCTTCTTCTGCATGAAATAGATCTAGCATCTACGAGAAAAATCATCCATGAAAATCACATCATACCCTTGTTTAGCGGTGGAGGTTGTCGATAATGGTCCACATGCATATGTATGAACTCGTTCAAAGATTGCTTCAGTTCAACTGTCTCGATCATGAAAGGAAGATTTTGCATACTTACCTAAGGTACAACCTTTGCATGTGTCCACTTGCTCAAGTTTACCTTTGGGAAGTCCGTTAGAAATCTACTGCATTATCTTCAAGGCCCCATGATGCAAGTGGCCCAACCGTCTAGACATAACTCACCAATAGCTTGGCTTTGCACCAATTCTACTTTGGAACTCAATGCAGCACAATCATCTACCTCCAGCTTGTAGAGATTCTTCACTCGAATCCCAATCCTCTTGGTCTGACCCGTGGTTATGTGTCTTAGGAACGCCTTTCCTTTACTGAAGACTAAATCATAGCCTTTGTCTTCCAACATCGCGACCAATACCAAGTTTTTCTTTAGTCCAGGCACATAATTTACATCAATCAGGGTGAGAGGAGCTCCATGCTCCCTCTAAAACACAACCGTACCTTAACCTGAAACACGGTACTTTCCATCATCGCCCATCTCGATGCGCATCTGGAGGTATTTCTCCTCCAAGGTACTGAATAAACTCTTATCATCAGTCATGTGGAATGAGGCTCCACTGTCCAGATACCAAACACAACCCACCATCGATGAAACCATGCATGCAATGAGGGTAAATCCAATTCGAACTATGAGGCCAGTGCCTCACCATTTGATCCTTTCGAGGATCCCTTCTTCAATTTCTTCAATGAACAATTAGTAGCATAATGGCCCACCTCATGATAATTAAAGCATCTCACTTTAGATTTGTCAATTGTCTTCCCACCATGGGAAGAACTCGATTTGGAATGGGAAGCCTTCCCTTTCCCTTTCCATGCCTTACTTGCTAAGGCTAGATTTTCTTCATCATCATGCTTAGATGAAGAACCATCTCTGGTGCCTCTCCTGATCTCCTCCTACATCAGATCCAACCACAGTTGTTCCTAATCTGACAGTTTCTCTCTTCCATTCATTGAGTCCTAATAGCTATGCTAGCTCTTAAGAAGACCAAGGAGAGTAAAACTCACCATGTGATCATCGGTTGCCATGATTCCTACACTTCCAAGCTCATCTCTGCAGGTGGTGAGCTTGTTTAGATATGTAGAGATCGTGTTGCCCTTTTCACACTTGATTTTCTGAAGCTTGTCCTTCAGCGCCAGCTTCCTCTGGTTGTTGTTGTTCTGATATAGGTCCTTCAATGTCTTCCACATTGAAAACAGAGTCTCCTTCCAATGGAGACTTGAGACAATATGGTCTCAAACTCCCTCCAGAAGAATCCTCCCCGCTCTCGCTACACATTTCTTCCATTCTGCCAATTCTTGGGCATTAGATGCTACTGGCTTGGGGACTTCTTGATCAATGAAGTCCTTCAAACCGTTGTCTTCTAATACCGCTTCCATGGGATCCTTCCATGCTATGTAATTCGAGCTGCCATCCAGGGCATACTCGAGTCTCAAGCCATTAAACACCATTGGTGAACTTTGAGATGTGATAAGAAACTGATTTTGTACCTACAATCAAGAACTTCAAACTTCGAACTTCTCCCTTCTTTGTATATTGTTCTCCGCTTTGATCACCTTTGCTTTGATACCATGTAGAAATTCTCATTGTAGGTTAAACTGATTATGCAATGTACTAAATCAAAATACTTAATCTACTTCTACAATCAAACTTGTGGAAGCTTAATCAATTTTGAGCAAGATCAAACAGAACACATATAATAGAGAAGAAGATGCAATCACACATGAAACACAGCAGAATACTCTAGGGAAAGCCTCAGCTAAAAACCTCACTATCTGTATTATCATACAAGTGGAAATATCTTAGGATTACACAAAACTTTAGCTCTCAAGCTATCCAGCTCTCAGTACAATCCCTCACTGCTACTCATAGACAGAATAGACAACACATATGCCTTCCTTGAGTCCTCCAAGCCTCCTATTTCCTTGTGCAGTTTCTCCTAAGTCCTCCAGCTACCACCTGTGCGATTCTCACCTCACACACTGCTCTGACCTCTATAGTAACTGCGCAATCCTCAAGGAATGAATTCCTTTTGCATGCAAGAGATATTCACTTGGGAATATTCTAGCAACTAATAGTAAAATGTCCATGCCTTTAATTTCAACTAGGTCTTTCTCTGAAATGACATACATGAGCTATTTATGAGAGAATATTTAGTTATATAGAGAACACTACTTGCATGCATGCATGCATTAACTGACTGAACTCACAACTAGTTCCTCCAACTGTTTGGAACTAATTTAGCTGGACTTAACTTAGTTAACTGAGCTAACTAATTACAACTCAAATACAACTCATCCTTATCTCCTTAATTAAGGGATAACTTCCTTAATCAAAGGGATAACTGTTGCATGTCTTCACAAAGACTTCATGTTTGATTTTTACCAACTAATAAACTCAAGATGAATTAATTAATTATTTTTCAAATCGCTGGTGAGACTAAATTCGAATTTTAATTCAAGGACAAGTTAAAATTGGAATATATCCTGAAATGCTATCTATAGAAATGTTATTTTTAGCATTTCTATTAGCATTTCTTTTTGCTATTTTCAACAAAGACCCCGCAAAAGAAGGAGTGGACCGTGTGGAGTTAGAGAAGATATATTCATCGCGTGGATTTTTAGGGATTCTGGGATGGGATAAAGCCCTTCTTTTGTAACAGGTATCGGGTATTAGTCCTTTTTTTGTGGATCCATGGTATGTGGACCATGGTTTTTGTAAATAAGAAATGTATTTAAGGATGTGTAATACCTTAGCAAAAGGAAATAATAATGTAATGATAGAAGCATAAGTGAATCTCTATTTTCACGTCTGTAGTTTTGGAGAAGGCTCTATAGATGAGTGTGTGGAGACCTTGAAGAGTCTGTAGTTGAGTGTGCATACCACCTACAACTGAGTGTGCATGTCAAAGAAGTGAATGTAATTGAATATCTGTTTCATAAAGAATAGGTTATGGCAAAGTGTTGTATCTCTATATATGTTATTTGTCTATTTTTATGTATCTGATTATGTATTATATTCATTAAATTATGCGAAGACTTGTACAATATATTATTATGTGTTAGATTGTATGCGTTTATGTTAAATTAATCATCTGCGTGAAGTTCTTATGCACGCAAAGTTATACGATCAATATAGAGTAGAAGTAAACACATGACACCATTGCGCGGATGTCCCTTTGGTTGCAGAAGCTTGGTTCTGTAGCCTCCCATAACTGCTTCGGGTGAGACTGCAACCTGCTTGCAGGTTGTTGCCAAAAGGGCTAGTATTTGAGGGTTTTGTTGGTGCACAACACAATTTTAACTTGGGTCAAGCCCCCTCAAACCAACACTTAATACCATTTAAGACTCCTTACTATCAAGTCAAACAAAGGTGGATAAAAGAACACTCTCAAGCAAACACATAGAAAGGAGCAACAAGAGTGGCTTGACATTGCCATATCATCAAGAATTCCATGTCAACAGTGTCATGTCATGAGTTGTCACATGCCACAGCATGTCGTGGATGATGTATATTTTCTATTCAAAATGTATTGTAAAGTGGAAGTCCAAAGGACACATTCAGAATACGAAGAGTCCTATAAACTTGAAAAGTCATAGGAAGTCAAACAATCATGAGTGTAGATGAAGAGTCACAAGGAAGATAAAGCATCACCTCCTTATTGGTTATATATACACCCTCATTTTATGAGCAAAGGACTTTTCACCTTGGCTCCTCCCGCATAGTATTAGAGAGACAAACTAGTTCTTTTGAGGAGCAATGAGTGGCTCTAATGCTCCACTATTGGAGATAGTGGTGTTCATTGTATACATGTGTCTCAGAACTTTTACTTAATATCAAAATCCTCATGGCTAGCACATTCTTCATGCATGGATTATGGATATTTGTAAGACTATTCTATGAATGCTTGTAATTCATGTTTGCTTTCATCTGTGCTAAAGTAGTTGAACTATTTTGGTTATTTTGGTACTTATAATATTTAGAATGTGTTGCAATTTCTATTATGGTTGTCACATCCTCGTGGACTATTCCGCTAGATATTAGACAGATATTTCTTGTTACATTGGTTGCAGTGATCGTCGCATCTCTGTGGACTATTCTGGTTGATGTTGTGCAGATTCTTCTCAATGTTTACATGTGTCTCTATTAGGGTGGTACTATTACCTCTCTCTTAGAGGCTCACTTTCTTTTCTCCCTTCGTAGTAGAGCAACCTTGACACACTTACATACGAATATCCACTAGGCACACTCACTTGCTTTTTGAAGGCACATTTGCATTCCTCTCTCTTGTTGACAGTTAGAGCCAAGGAAATTCTTTAAGAAACCGACAACCAGGCCATATTCCAGATGGGGCTCTAATCCCAAATGGTGTGAGGTCTAATCGAGACCACATATCAGGGAGACCCCTTGAATGTTGGCAGTTCCAACACCGTCAACAATTTCATATGGATTATGTGAGAATATTTGAATACAATATTACGTGAATGTATATTATAATGTGAGTGGTATGTAATATATTATGGTATGCCACATGGTATTAAAGTAGTAAAGAACATAGTGAAGAGCAAAGTGTATGTATGGAGTTATATTGATGATATTTTGAAGACATATTTTAGGCCCAATTCAAAATTATATAATGCATTCACTCATTTGAATGGTAGGAGTAGTTCTCATTAGCAAAGAGAACTATCATGAGTGGTCCAAGAAGATAAAGCAAGCCTTAATTTTTAATGAGTTGTGGAAAGGAATTTGTGAAGGAGAATGAGACAATACATCTGAAGAGCCTACTTCAGAAAAGAAGTTTTCCATTTGGGAAAACAAGAATATAAAGGCCTATGCCTTGATTGTAGCATCGGTAAATGAAGAGGCGAGTCATCATATTTCGACATTTTCAAATGCTTTTGAAGCTTTAAAGAAGTTGAAGGAATTATATGACTCACACTCTAAGCTTGAAGTTGTTCAATTAATGATCAAATTGTTCAATTTTGAGTTGAAAATGATGACCCTCTTCCTTTGCATTAGAAATAATTTCCATTTTCCATTTTGCAAGCAAGTGGAAACTTAAGGATATTTTTTTTACTCCCTTGAGAAAAAGTTTGTTAAAATAGAGAAGGTTGTTGGGAAAAAGACAACTCCTCAGTCATCTAAAGAAGTTGTGGGCCTTGCACAAAAAGAGAAGAACTAGGCACAAGATTCTTCTAGAGGAATAGGTGGTCGAAGAGGAAGAGGAAGAGGAAGGAATAATTTTAGAGGCAGGGGGGCAGGCATATCTAAGGAGAAAGGTCTGATCTTCATTGCATACAGTGTAACAAAAATGGACATGATGCTTCCACATGTAAGCTGCCTCAGGACAAAATCGAGCAGGAAAGAAATGAAGAAAAAGGTAAAACACCTGGCAAAGGGAAAGGAAAATCACTTGAGTCTGCTAATTATTTTTTGGCACACTGCAACATTGGAGTAACTGAAGACTTATTCAGTGCTTCACTTGCTTCATGGAAATATGCTTGGTTGCTTGATTCAAGAGCAACTTGCCACATGCCTTTCAAAAGAGATTTCTTTGAATAATTCACTAATAATGTTGATGGAGCAATCTAATTTGTAGATAAGTCTAAACTCAATCCATCAGGGCTTGGTATCATCAGCGTCAAACTGTTTGGTCTTCTAGATTTTCTTCTACATGATGTTTTATACCTTCCGAAGTTGAGGAGAAACTTTTTGTCTTTGGTCCACTTTCACCAGAAAGAACACTCCATTCACATATTTCATGGAAAGGTTGAGGTCAAAAAAGCATCAGATCACTCACTTGTCATGACTAGGATAGAAGAAGAAAGAATTTTGAAGCTGCAAGGAACCTTTTCTCGTGCACAAAACTTTTCATATTGTTCTCACTATGATGAAGGTACACTTCCATCAAGTCTTTTATGGCATGCTATATTGGACACTTGAAAGATGACAAACTTTGTTTGTTGAAGAAAAAATGTTGTTACTGGTTTGCCTATTCCTAGCAAAGTTAAGCAATACGATGCTTTTATCTTAGGAAAACACAACAAACAATCTTTTCATGATTCTCATTCAAGAGCACATAGAAAACTTGAATTCATTCATTCTAATTTATGTGGCCCAATGCATGTTCCTTATGTAAATGGTAATAAATATATGATGACATTTATTAATGACTGCAATAGAATGTGTTAGGTTTATTTATTGAAGAACAAATCTGAAGCTTTTGAAACATTTAAGAACTTTCATGCATGGATTGAAAATTATGCACAATCTCATATTAGCTCTATTCGTATTGATAATGGAAAATAATATACTTCAAATGAGTTTGAAAACTATCTTCGCCAACATGGGATCAAACATCAAACATTGTTCCTTATACTCCTCAACATAATGGAGTAGCTGAAAGAATGAACAAGACAATCTTAAATATGGTATGTTCAATGATGTTTTTCAAAAATGTTATGTTGATGTTTTGGCCTGATGCAGTTCTATGTGTTGTGTATATAAAGAATAGGTGTCCATCTCATGCTATTGAAAGCAAGACTCCCTATGAAATTTGGTATGGCCACATTCCTTCGGTGAGACATCTCAAGGTTTTTGGTTCCATCTATTATGCCTTGATACCTAAGGAACAAAGAAACAAACTCAGTGCAAGGATTCAAAAATGTATCTTCTTGGGGTACTCAGATACCTCCAAATTATATTATCTCTATCATAAAGTAAATAAGAAGTTTATAATATCTAGATATGTCATCTTTCTTGAATCTTCCAAGACTAACAATGTTGTTGAGCGGCAGTTTGATCACTTGGATAGGTTCTGACATGCAAAGTATTTTCAAGAGTTTGATAATGAGATTTTGCATCATGTAGGGGGGATACCTATACTAGATAAATCTATGGAATCTCCTTCTAAAACATTATATCCCCTTCATGAAGTTCCAACCACTAATCAAGATGACACTTTGAGTGATGTGATTAACAAAATTGGGAGGCTAAATCTTGAATCGACCCCATCTTAATCAACTGAGCAGCCTGGGCCATCTCAAAAAGGTCCTCCAAAATGGCTCACAAAGACACTTGAAAGTGTTCGTCTCGATGAGTTTGGAAAGACAAGAACAAGAAGTTATGTTAGACAAAATAGAGGTGAAGTAGACGATCCTGATTCATCCGTTGATATGGATGTTTCTTATGATTGTGAACTAAATTTGTTTATAGATTTCGAACCAAATTCCTTCAAAGAAGTTGCTTCTCACGATGAATGGAAAGAAGCGATGCAAGAAGAATATGATGCTTTGATAAATAATGGCACCTGGAAGCTGGTTGATCCTCCATTAGGAACCAAACCAATAGGCTGCAATTGGGTCTTCAAGAACAAGTATAAAGCAAATGGCTCACTAGACAAGCATAAATCCAGGCTTGTGGCAAAAGGTTTTGCACAGAAGGAAGGGGTCGATTATGAGGAGACCTTTTCCCCCACAACAAACTGGGCTACCATCTAGACACTCTTTTGCTTGGAATCTCAGAACGGTTGGAAAGTCCATCAAATGGATGTAGAAATTGCTTTCTTGAATGGAGATCTGAAAGTAAAGGTTTTTATGTCCCAACCATAAGGATTTGTTGTGAAGGGCCACGAACACAAATTTTGCAAGGTTGTCAAATCCTTGTATGGCCTCAAGCAAGCATTGCGAGCTTGGTACGACAAATTGATTGATCATCTTCTGAAACTCAATTTCAAACATTATGATCTCGATGACACGACTTTTTTTGTCAAGAAAGTTGGCAAAACAATTGTATATCTTTTGGTGTATGTAGATGATCTTCTTATGACAGGGAAAAATGAGAACTACAATGCATCCATAAAGAAAGAACTAAGGAAAGGTTTTAAAATGACAGATTTTGGCTATGTTCACTACTATCTTGGTACTGAAGTAACCCAACATCTGAAGTTTATATTCCTCTCTTAGAAATGGTACGTTGGAGATCTGATGAACATGTTTGACACGACTAAGTGCAATCCTTTGACTACTCCAATGGAACAAAACTTAAAGCTCACATCCATCGAGGGAAAAGAATTTGAGGATGCAACAAAGTATAGACAACTCATAGGAAGTTTCAACTACCTGACTACTACAAGACTAGACATTTCATTTGTTGTTGGAATCCTCTCCAGGTTTATGCAAAAGGCTTGTCAATGTCATTAGTTTGCTGCAAAAAGAGTTCTAAAGTACTTGAAGGGAACTCAAAAGTTTGGACTCAAGTATCATAGGTGGGTGACTTCAACTTGATTGGATACTCTAATTTGGATTTCGATGGAGATAAAGAAGTTGGAGTATCTACTTCAGGTTATGTTATGAGTCTTGGATCAGGAGTTGTCTCATGGAGGCCACACAAACAATAAGTTCCAATAGATTCCACAATTGAGGTAGAATATGTGGCAACAAATGAAGCAACGAAGGAAATTGTGTGGCTTAGGAAAATTATGGAAGATTTGTAGGAGAAACAAGTGCATTCAACTCCTCTTTTGATTGACAACACTTTTGCAATAAAGTTGGCTAAGAACCCAAAATTCCATGATCGAACGAAGCACATCAATACAAAATACCATCTAATTCGACATCATGTTGAGGCCAAGACAATCCACCTACGACATTGTTCCACAAATGAGCAGATTGCAGACATCTTCAACAAAGCGCTTAGAAGGGAAAAGTTTTAAAGATTCAAAATGATTCTTGGACTCACCAACATCCCTTTAGATTAGGAGGGGGGGATGTTGTCACCTAATCTTTGGGATTAGGAAAATCCATCTAAATATTGTAAATAGCAAAATAAAGGAAAATGGAAGATGAAGAGACATTAGGAGATGAATCCCAATAGTCTCCCTCTCCTTGTATATATCCATGTTCTCTCTTAATGAGAAAATACAATTGATTCGTTGAATTACCATCTTGGCCTTACACAGAGGATGAGATTGATGAATATGAAAGCGTTGCTTGGAAACCAAAAATAAGGAAAAGGAAAAGACATCAAGAACAAGTAAAATATAAAATATAAATGAAACATTTAAATGCAATAGAAAGAGAATTAGAAAAGCTATTAGAAGCGAAGATGAAAACATACAAATACACATTGTATGGATATATAACAATGACACAATCACTGAAAAAGAAATGAAAAAAATTACAAAAATTAAACCAACATATTTAAGAGATGAAAAGATTAAAATAAATCAATAAAATAGATACAATAATAAATAATAAACAAAATAAAAAACTTTCCCAAAAACAAAAAATCTAATAAAAATAATTCCAAAACTATTTAAAAAAAAAAAAAAAAAAAAAAAAAAAAAATCTAAAAAAACCTGTGCCTCACTAATAAAATGGGTAAATGGATTGCTCCCTAATAGTTAAATATTATGTTTCTTTCATTATTTACTATAATTACAACTCTTACATGTTAGTACATCATTGCATTTTTCTTATTCTGCACCCGCATCCATCATGATCCATATCAATTTATTTTAGATCCTCAAATATCTCTATAGAAAATATATGTGGTAACAATGCTATTTTCAATGTAATGAAAACAAAAATCGCAACGGTTATAATTGAGACCCATAATTACACGTTTATCTACTAGTTTAATTCATGAAAAATTTTGAAGCATATTTCAACCGCTTACACTTAAATATCTTTCAAAATTCTTGAATGTGTCATATGGGTCGCTCGTGTCCATTTCACCGTAAAGGACGCCTTTGGCCACAACCTTTGAATTATTTTGATGCGAAAATATATATATATATATATTCATCGCTTACACCTATATATCTTTCAAATTTATTGAATATGTCACATGGTTTGCTCAAGTCCTTGTCACTTTAAGGGACTTTTTGGCCGCGACCTTTTTATTTTTTTATGAAAATATATAAATGTTTGTTGTAATTTTTATTTTATATATATATATATTAAAATTTTAAATTACATAATATTTATTTTTTTATTATGGATAAAAAGTAAAATTATACTTTAATTTGGAAATTGTTTTTGTTTAATTAAGAGTTTGTTTTTTTGGATGTAAGGAAATAGGTTAACAACCCAAGACCTAAAGGTATTTTGCAAGAGTGGAAGCCATCTCTTTTGCAAATCCCTAATGAGTAATTCTAGGTGTCATGGTTTTACCCTCCATAATATTATGTATCAATTAATATTAGTGGATAGCATTAAAAAATGATACATTTAGTTGACCACTTTGTTTCAAAAAAAAGAGAGGAAAAGAAAAAGCAAAATTATAATTTAGAATAGTAATTTGTTTTATATATATATATGATTGAAGGTAAATGTTAGTAAAAATATTTGACTTCATTGGAGGTGGTTTTAGTGATGAGTATAAGAGTTATTGGTTAGTTGTTGTTTTTATTTTTTTAATACTATTTAGGTTAAAATTGCCTTTTCATTTTGGAGTAGGATTTACAACTATTTTTGAATGGTCAAAAGCTTGTGTTCATTGGTTGTAAGGAAATAAGTTAATGGTCCAAAACCTAAAGACATCTCGCAAGAATGAAAATCTCCCGCTTTATAAATCATCAATAAGTCATTATAAGCGATGTAGTTTTCCTTCAACAATGGTGATGAGTAAGCTCACACTCACAAATAATATAAATGATGACTTCCTTTATCACCACATTACTAGTTGATAACTAAATTGTGGTAATATTTGCAGCTTTAAGAACAAACACTTTCTCTAATAATGAAATCACTTTTAATTTTATTTAATCTCATCCTAAAACAAATGGAGATCTTTCTTATCTCAAACTTCATGGTTACTCCAATTCGCTTGATTGAAAAGTCATTATATATCAAGAGTAGTCATTATCAAGCCTTATATAAAGAAGTGTCACTATGGTGGCAATGTCCTTACCAAGAAGGTCTTGCAGTGAATTGATAGAGGTTATTTGCAAAGTGCAAATACATAGAGTTTGGAGGACCTTTGATACCTATCTTGAATAGACGTTGAGATAACGTCTTTATAAGTAATATCAAAGTTGATGTACAATTGTCATTGCCAAGCATATATATGCGAAATATGTTGGCCGAAAAAAATATAAGTATTGAAGATGTAGTTGTTCTGCTTGGTGAATTGTGGGTTGCTTGAGTTGATAACAATTGTGTCTATTACTGACGCATTTCCACTAATTTTTTATCGATGCTGAAAGAATTTATTTAAAATTTTCAATAATAACAATAACAACAACAACAAAAATATTCTAATTTTAAGGTTATGGCCAAATTAGACACCAAATTGGTGTATCGGACCCCCTTGCTTGTGGGACAAGAGATCTCCACTCAGATTCAAATTCAACAAGGGTACATCTTTTATCCATTGTGATAAAGCTCAAGAAGTAGGCTCCCCCACTCTTGTGGAGTCTCGACTCTTGTTAAGTCATAAACTCCTAGTATATATGGCTTATGGGTCGTTGGATATATTCTTAGTGTTATAATAGCAATTGCTAGGTTTGATCTTGGGCCTCACCCTTATTAATCCAACAAGTTACCAATTCACCATGGTAAAAAAAATAAATTCATGGAGATGTACATTATGTACTCCATTTTTGGATTTGAACACATGACCTCTTAAGAAGAAACACACCTTCTTAATCATTAGACCCACAATATACCTGAATCCATTTGTTAAAATTCATCTAACCTTCATGTCTCGAAACCAAATATTTTCATAATCATTAATAAATCGCATAGTCTAGTCTCCTCGTGGGATGACCGAGTGGTTTTCATAATGAGATGTTATCCCCTCCACCTGACTTCAAGTCCTACTGAGGGACATCTTTGGCCCATAGTGATAGGGCTCAAAGAGTAGGTTCCCCCACCCTTGTGGAGTCTCGACTCTTGCTAAGTCATAAATTCTTGGTATATTTGGTTTACAGGTTGCTGGATATACTCTTGGTGTTATAGTGGCAGCAGCTAGGTTTCATCTTCGGCCTCTCCCAGATTGCTCCAAAGAGTTATCAATTTACCGTGGTAAAAAAAAATAATAAGAAAAAACCACGTATTCTAACCAATAGACGAAATGACTCTTTTCAGACACTTTTATGGTCAATTTTACCCAAAATCCAGTGGAATTTTTTAAGAATCACAAGTTTAAGTTGTTTAATATGCAAAGTTTCAGTGCCTCAAGGGTTTCTTAAGGTGTCAATTCCATTTATGCATTCAAAAGTGCATTTTAAACAACACAAAATCACAATCTTGCTCGAAATTATATTTTCGGGTTCCAGCAAAAAAAACCATTTCGTCTATTGGTTAGATTGTGCCCTAATAAACACTTAAGTCGTACAAAGAAGTGGGTTTTCAAAATAATTGAAATTTTAGTTTTATTGTACTTCATAATTTCATGTATTATCTTAAACAAAATTAATTAGTTGCATTCACATTCGTTAAATAGAAAATGGGTCCTTTCTAAGATCATATGCAACCATTTGACAAAATTAATTGGTTTCAATGGGTCTCATCTAATATAAAATGGGTGGTTTTCAAGTCATAGGTAGTTTTTTTTTTTTTTTACTGAGAAAAAAAATGTTTATTTCATTTGAAAAATGATTCAAAATTGCATTTTGTATATGCACATCTTATGTGTATTCCATATTGTTCTAGATGCTTCTTTGGTGTGCTTTGATAGCTGCATATTTTCCAGCATTTGCTTGGTAATATCCATATACATAGATCTGTAAAAATTGCATCAAAAAATTGGTGAAAAAAATAGTTGTTTTAACCCTAGAGTGTTATACTGTCTAGTAGACTAGTCTCTTAGAAAGTAATCTATTAAAAGAAAACTATTGAGCTGGAAAATAATGATCTTCTTGTTGGACATTTTGATCTATATAGGGTATCTTTCTAATGTCCTAGGTAGTTAAAAGGCAAGCCAATTATTGATTTTCAAATTTTAGTCAAAGAAATTATAGCAATTAAAGAATAACATTTCGTGACAAGACAATGAGGTTCAAAGCCATTACAAGGATATACTCATTGAGAGATCAACATGTCACATGCAATATTTGAATGAGTGGGGAGGACAATGACATTTCTCCCAACCACCCAAGTTACATCCAAATGAATTTACAAATTGAAGGACAAGGGATGGGCTTTAATCCACCTATGTGTACACGAATCACGAGACCCTTAATATAATATTTAGGTGCAACTACGGGTGAAATTGAACCTTACCTAATGGTGAAAAACTCCTTACTTTTCACCATAAGATCAAACCCCTTTAAACAATTACATATTGTTAGGATATTCCGACACGTAGGAATAGTTAAGTATAACTTGGTCTAGTATAGAGTTAGGTATAGAGTTAGGTAAAGTGTGTTTCTTTACCATTGTACATTTTGTAACTTACAATCCGACGGTCACGATATGTAGTGATCCGACGGTTCATTCTCTCCTCGGTATTACCGACACTTGATCCGTGGCTTGACACCCGATTGGTCCATGAATTCTATTTAAAGCGCATGGAGGGTCATTTGTAGGTTCACCGTGCATGAGAGAAGCTTATGTAAATTTTCATTCTTTTATTAATAAATTGCCTGTAGTAGCCACGTTGGCGCAGGCCGTGGACTGTTTCCCTCTCTGAGGGTTTTAACCACGTCAAAATACTGGTGTATTGATCTGTGATCTGTGTGTGAGCGGTGTCCTTTTGGTGTTCTGTCTGAGGAACTTACCCTGTAAATTCCTACATGGTATCAGAGCTATTTGAGGGCCGCGTCCGTTGGTAATCCAAATCTGAAGGCGGTAGAACTGCATGCGGCTGTCGTTTCCTAGATCTACTGTTTCTGACTGCTTTCGGGCCGAGAGGACTGCTCTGTTGTGTTCAGAGCATCTGTTTCAATGAGGAACCCCTTTCGTTTCACGCGAAAAGGTTTCCGGTAGCCCTATCTGCGTCATTTTTAAGATCTGGAGGTATACAGTCTTTATTTGCAGTTTACTGTTATTTTCTCTCTGCTTATTTCGGTTTCGGTTTATTTAGCTTTTTTTTAACCGAATCTATACCTTTTATTTCTACGTATGCTCTTTGCCCTGCGACTCTATGCGATCTGGGCAAATCAGAAACAGAAAGGAAGGATTTTTTCTCATGCGTATGCTCTTTTCCCTGCACCTTAGTGTGATCTTGGAAAATCAGAAACATTTGAGAAAATATTTAGTTTTTCGGCTAAAGCTAATTTTTTTTTTAAATATTTCGTTTTTTGGGTAAAGCTAACTTCGAGCCATAAGGTTCGTTTTTCTTTGCATGTCCGTGTTGGGTTTTGTGTTTTGTGTTTTGTAGGGAAAAAGAGGTTTCTCAAGGCAAGCACGCAACCCAAAGCCCCCCCTCCTCTCTCTCTCTCTCTCTCTCTCTCTCTCTCAAATTTTTTGTATAGATCAATTGGTTCAAAGCTATTTTAAGAGAGTAGAGGTCTTGGGTTCAAATCTTCATTTTGTGGGGGCGTTTTTTTCATTCCCGCACATTCGCGCACTTTGCCGGCAACTTCAACAATTTGTTTTTAAAAAGCCATAACTTCTTCATCCGGAAGCCTTTTTCAGAGCCGTTTTTTTTAAAACAGCGTAATTTTTCGAGATCTATCCATTGGAACACTTACTTTTAGCATCTTTAGCTTCAGTTTTTTTTTAAATGGAAAGTCCATGCCAAGTCATTCTTGATAGCACTAACTACTTCCAATGGGTATCCTACATGGAAGATTTACTTAGAAGTAAAGGTCTCTACAGAATAGCCACGGCCAAGAGAAGAAACCAAAAGATGAAGACAAGGTTGCAAAATGGGAAAATAGACAAGATCAAGCACGTGGTTTGATAGGGATGTCTATTTCTCCTGATCTTAGATTTCATATTGCAAATCTTGATACTCCTCATGAAGCATTAGAACAAATCACTAAAGTTTTTGGGATTAAAAATGAAATTAGAGCCCATCAACTTGAAAATGAGTTGCTTACATTGGATCCTAATAATTTTTCTTGCATTGAAGATTTCTTGTCCAAATTCAAGACCCTTAAATATCTCTTGGAAGGTGTTAAGGTTAAGAAAGAAGATAGTAACCTTATTTATTCCATCCTTATTAAGTTGGGACCAGCCTACTCTGTATTTGTTTCCACCTTCCATTCTACAAGGGAAGCTTTCATTTGTCAAGGAAAAGACTACAAGGCCCCTTCCTTGACTCTTTTTGTGATTCTTTAATAAGAGAACAAGAAAAACTTTTACACCTTGGTCTTCTTAATCTTGGAAACTCTTCCAAGAAAGCGTTAGCCGCCCAGCAGCAACCAAATTTAAAGAATTCTAAGAAGTCATATCCTAAAAAGAATGGTCCTAAACCAAACAAGGGTCCTAAGAAAACTCAGTCTCAAAATGAAATATCATTTCAGCAAAATGATAAGACCAATAAAAACAAATGGAAGAAGATTGATAGACATTGTAACTTTTGTAATCGAGATGTCCACTTAGAATCTAAATGCTTTAAGAAGATGGAAGCCTTGGAAGCCGCAATGAAGAAACATAACATCCATGTGGAGCATTCTTCTACTTCAACTTCAACTTCATCTTCAGGAATGGCACTTTCTGCATGTCGTTGTCAATCATCTCAGTCTGGTTATGCATTAAATGTATCTTCTTCTTCTCATTCTCATGAGTGGCTCATTGATTCTGGAGCCTCTTATCACATGGCCAAAAACAAAGCCATGTTTTCTTCTTTACATGATTGTAACACCAAAAATATATATGTTGGTGATGATAGATCTCTTAATGTTTTAGGGACTGGAACTGTTCATCTAGACAATGGTCAGTTTAATGATGTATTATGTGTTCCAACCTTATCCAGCAACCTTCTATCTGTATATCAGATAACTCATTCAGGTGAAGGTAAAATTGTTGAATTTTCACCTCATGATGTTGTAATCAAGGATCTAAGAGATCCTAAACAGATTCTAGCTACTGGTATTGCTGATGATTCCACAAGGTTGTATAAGTTTCACAACTTTTGGTCATCAAATCTTCCTTCAGTATTTGTTGCTCATAATGATGAAGTGAGCAAACTTTGGCATGAGCGATTTGGTCACTTAAACTATCGCTCCCTTCAGCATCTATGTAAAGAAAATATGGTGACAGGTCTTCCTATGGTATCTTGCAGAGATGGTGTTTGTTCCGGATGTGTACTCGGAAAACATCATAGGGACAGTTTTGAAAAACGTGCCTCTTGGCACGCCTCAACCCCTTTACAGCTTGTGCACAGTGATTTATGTGGTCCTCTTCCTGTTGCTTCATTCTCTGGCTGCAAGTATTTCTTAACTTTCATTGATGATTTCTCCAGACGCACTTGGGTATACTTCTTAAAACTCAAGAGCGAAGTATTTAACACATTTTTCGCCTTCAAATCCTTTGTTGAAAAACAATCTGGACATCAAATTCTTAAGCTAAGAACTGATAATGGTGGAGAATATGTTAAAAACACATTCATCAACTTTTGCACCGAAAATGGAATTCAAATGCAACACACTGTTCCATACACTCCACAACAAAATGGTGTAGCTGAAAGGAAAAATCGCACCTTAAAGGAAATGGCTAACTGTATGCTGCAATCTAAAGGACTCAGTCTTAGTTTTTGGGCCAAAGCAATTAATTGTGCAAATTATATAATAAATCGCACTCCTACTAAGGTTCTAAAGAATATCACTCCAGAAGAAGCTTGGATTTCCATTAAACCAGATGTAAGTCACTTTCGTATTTTTGGAAGTGAAGCATGGGCCCATATTCCAGATGAAAAGCATAAAGCTTTAGAACCTAAGAGTGAGAAATGTTCTTTTGTTGGATATTCTGAAGATGTAAAAGGTTATAGACTTATTCCATTTAAGTCCAAAAATGTTATCATTAGAAGAGATGTAAAATTTGATGAAAATAAATCGGCCTGCGAGCCTAGTCCGGCGGATGTGCCACCTCTTCCTATCTCTTCTACTTTTTGAAAACATTTCTTCTTCAGATGATGAAAGTGAGGATGATAATCCTCCCCCACCTTCTCAGGATCCTAAACTTCCAAGATGGGTCCATACTACTCAGGATGCAGCAGGTGATCTTGCCGGTGATCCTACAGATCAGCGACGTACACGTTCTCAGTGTGAAAGAG
Source organism: Pinus taeda (assembly GCA_000404065.3). Taxonomy (NCBI): domain Eukaryota; kingdom Viridiplantae; phylum Streptophyta; class Pinopsida; order Pinales; family Pinaceae; genus Pinus; species Pinus taeda. The sequence continues at coordinate 15,598 of APFE031136964.1, read as the reverse complement.
CCTCTTCTTTACTGGCTCAAGCTCCAGTAAATCATGATCCTGACACTTTTGCAGAAGCTTCAGGCCATCCACATTGGGAAGCAGCTATGAAAGAAGAATATCATTCATTGTTGGCAAATGATACATGGGATCTTGTTCCTCTACCAAAGGGACGCAAACTTGTTAGATGTAAATGGGTTTACAGAAAAAAGTATGGACCAGATGGGAAAGTTGATAAACATAAAGCTCGTCTTGTTGCTAAGGGTTTTTCACAGGTTGAAGGCATTGACTACACTGAAACCTTCTCCCCTGTTGCCAAAATGAACTCTATCCGCCTTGTTCTTTTCCTTGCTGCCTCTTTAAAATGGGAAGTCCATCAGATGGATGTTAAATCTGCCTTCTTGCATGGGGACTTGCATGAAGAAATCTATATGGAACAACCCCTTGGCTTCATCCAAACAGACTCCAGCCTTGTATGTCGACTTAAGAAATCTCTTTATGGTCTCAAGCAAGCTCCTCGGGCTTGGTATGCCAAAATGGATAGCTTTCTTTTAGAATCTGGCTTTTCTAGGTGTTATTCTGACAATACTGTCTACACCAAGAAAGTGGGCAACTCTCTTATCATCCTTGTTCTTCATGTTGATGATCTTATTCTTACTGGTAGTGATCCCAACCTTATAAACCATGTGAAGTCCAGCCTTAAAAAGAAATTTGAAATGACAGACTTAGGACACTTACATTATTTTCTCAGTCTTCAAGTCTTGCAATCCAAGGAAGGTATTTTCCTCTCCCAATCCAAGTATGCCTGTGATATTCTACGCCATTTTCACATGGAAGATTGTAAGCCAGGTCCTTCTCCCTTTCACTCTGGAGTCAAACTTTCAGTCACTTGTACTTCCCCTGAAGTTGATGCTACCTTATACCGTCAACTTGTAGGAAAACTTTTGTATCTAACCCATACTCGTCCTGACCTTTCCTTTGTTGTTGGTCTTGTTGCTCTGTTTATGCAAACCCCACGTGAAAGTCATTGGAAAGTAGCTAAAAGAATACTTCGTTATGTTCGAGGTACAGTTCAGTTTGGCATTCATTAAAGTGCCGAAGCATCTCCTCTATTGGTTGGTTTCACTGATTCCGATTGGGCTGGTGACCCTGATGATCGGAAGTCTGTTGTCGGTTATGTGTTCACTCTTGGTTCAGGACCTATTACATGGGCTTGCAAGAAACAAGCTGCCATTTCTCTTTCTTCAGCAGATGCAGAGTATCGTGGTGTCGTAGAAGCTAGTAAGGAAGCCTTGTGGCTTCGTCAGATCCTATCAGGGTTTGGCTTTCAGCAGCAGCATCCGACTACACTTTGGTGTGATAATCAAAGTGCCATTCAGCTTTGCAAAGATCCAGTTCAGCATCAGCATAGAAAACACATTGAACTACACATGCACTTCATCAAAAAGATCATTCATGACCATGTTCTTGAAGTGCAATATTGTTCAACAGATGATCAAGTTGCAGACATCTTTACAAAGGCTCTCACATAGGAGAAGTTTACTAAACTTCGATTTATGGTTGGAGTACAAGAAGTTGTCACTAAGGGGGGATAGGCTCTAGTGCCTCCTTCCTTCTCCTATTGTGTCATATTTGTAAGTCCTTCAATCCTATCCCAAGTTGTTCTTAAGGGGGGATGTTAGGATATTCCGACACATAGGAATAGTTAAGTATAACTTGGTCTAGTATAGAGTTAGGTAAAGTGTGTTTCTTTACTATGTACTTTTGTAAGTTACAATCCGAAGGTCACGGTATGTAGTGATCTGACGGTTCATTCTGTCCTCGGTATTACTGACACTTGATCCGTGGCTTAACACCTGATTGGTCCATGGTCTCTATTTAAAGAGAATGGAGGGTCATTTGTAGGTTAACTGTTCAAGAGAGAAGCTTATGTAAATTTTTATTCTTTTATTAATAAATTGCCTGAAGTGGCCGTGTTGGCTCAGGCCGTGGACTATTTCCCTCTTTGAGGGTTTTAACCACGTCAAAAATACTGGTGTATTGATCTGTGATCTATTTGTGAGCGGTGTCCTTTGGTGTTCTGTCTGAGGAACTTACCCTGTAAATTCCTACAAAATAAATGTGCCAAAAATTCCTTTTTTCCTTTTAATGTGTTTTCCTTAGGCTTTTCCAACTTCCTTAGCCAAAAACATGCATCCAGTGATGCCCACTAGGATATCTTTGCCCAACATTCAACTTAGAATAAGTGTCCCTTAATCCTGGTCTTATTTTTCCTTTATTAACTTTTATTACATGAACTTTTAACCAAGCTATTACAGAACCCTCCCCCTTGGGGAACACCATCCTCAATGTTAAACCACCCCATGACCTCAGAAAAATCATTGAAAAGCAAACATATTGTCCATGGAGCTTTATAACTTATCTCGTTGCAGTATTTATAATGAATGACCTACTCAAAAGAAAAACATCATGAAAACATGACAGTATAACAACCATACTGCTTATTGGAGCTTTATAACTTAGCTCATGGTGGTATTTACATCCATATACATTGAAATATGGAAAACATCATGGAATTTCATTGTTGGAGGCAGTGCACATGATCTAATCCTCAATCAAACTTTCCTGGGCTTGATTCACAAATACACATGCTCCCCAACCTAAAACTCCTTGAATACCCTGTGTTGATCCGCATAACTCCTTGAAGAAGAATTCGAAGGTTTTAATTCATTGAAGTTTTGGAGTTGAGAATCATCTTGCATCAGTGGAATTCCATTTCCCATTCCATGGACATCCTCATATTTTCAGTTGAAAATTAACAAGGTCGCTGATTCAAATGAAAATAAATGATTGAAAATGAGGTTCAAATATTATGGTTTCAATTTATAATCACAATATTTCTATTTGTCATGGCAAAGGATAAAGAGGAGATTTATTCCAACCAACTAAAATGTGTATTAGGTGGTGTGGATATCCTAGTAAAATTACTAACAAATGGTCATTCTATTGCTCAAGCATGTGCATGTTTCCTTATTGCTAGTATGATGCTAGTAGAAGAGTCCATTTGTCCTTAATCTTTGCAAGCTAAAGCTACTAAACAATTTCTTAAGCTTTTCTAATCTAGAAATGAAGTCTCAGTTCAGTCAAAAGATGCTAGTGCTCTCAAAGCCCTTCCTACTCGATTGAAGGATGCAAGACATGATACTGTAAATGTTAATGGTATTTTAAGTTTGATAAATGCAATAATTTCACCTTCAAAAGAGTTCATGCAATGAGAATTCGCACAACATTGCAAGAAAATGCAATGTGTTCTTTGGCCAACATATAAAGTGAATTACCTTCAGTAATTTCAAGTCTTGGTGAAAGTCTTCAGTCTTGCACAATAGGGGAGTGAGCTTCAGCCTTTATGATCTATGATAATCATGCATAAAGCAAAAAAATGACAAACAAAATATTTATCAAACAAGTATTAATTAAGAAAGTCAAGGATTTATCATATTTTGAAGAGCATACAATAGAAGCCCTTGCTAGCTTGTGTGAGAATAACTACTTAAATATCAAACTCCAAAATGCAGAAGAAAAGTGTTTAGTGACAATGGAAATGGATTAAGCCTAATCGACTTTGAAAATTAAATTCTTTACTAGTCATATACCCTTTTCACAAATATCCATGTGGCAATAGGAGGCAGAGAAGAAAGAACTAAAAAAAAATCAAGGACAGTGATGGGGAGTCTTTAGACATCATTCAGCCTAGACTACCCAATGAAATTGCATTGGATTTCTTGGTCAAAGTTCCAAGTCTAATGCCTTAGCGCCTCATAGTATTCTCCAATGGAAATGGTCTTGTGGATATGCATGGGAGAATATGTGTGTCCATGCAGTTCAACTGTTTCTATGAGGGGAATACTCGCTTTGCATTGAGATTTTGTCAACTAGGAAAAACTAAGCAGGATTTCATAGAGACGTATTTGATGACAACCCTTGTAATGGAAGAATGTTTGGTAAAGTGCAAGTTCTTCTACAATGTTTATTGCAGGGGGGTCTCAACGCCCCTACTCAAATTGTTAATTTTTTGATAGGTTTTTGCAAAGTTGGTCGTTTTAGCATCACCCCCGAAGCTTTTGACATCTTAATCAATGTTTGAATTAAGTTTGAAAATTTAAAAGAGACCACCAAGATCTTGCCACTATGAAAATTTTTGGGTTGGATTCTATTGTCCAATTAGATGTAATAATCTTTCAATTTCCCATTTAAAATTTGTTCATACCGAAATGGCCAAGGAATTATGCAGGGAATTGTTAGCCAAAGTTGTCTGGATTCAAATAGCTTGTTTGGTCGTCGTTAACCTTTGAATTGGAGAATGTGTTGGGAAGATGATCTATGTTCAAATTCTACTTGGTAGGTTTATGTAATGTCGCATCCAAGACTCTGTGAATGGTCCTATAGCTGTGAAACTTTTTTATTTTTTTAAAACAAAAGTGACATGAAGAGAGGTTTGCTTTATGGATCGTTGTTATAATGCTTTGATGATGCATGCCTATTTGGCATACGAAATACATTGAAAAAAGTTTGAAGGAACACAATTGCTACTAAAGGCTTCATATAAAGTGGGAGGTCAATCTATAAATGCACGCATCATAGAGAACACAATCGTAGGATGTTGATTGTATCGTCTAGCGCAGTGGTTACAACCATGGAAGGGTATAATGTAGATGCCATGCATATTTCTATTGCATTGGTAGATCATGCAGTCCTAGTAGTGGGAACAAGCTTGGAGTAGTGGATTGTGTTTTAGAGATCGTAGGCATAATTTGACACCTATGGTTCATTATATGTAAGGAAAGGTAAATTTTCATTAACAATGGAATACTATGCACAAGTTGTTGCCTTAAATTTGGTTTTAGTAGAATATTTACATTGCGCATACCAACCCTATAGCAGTAGTACAATGTTCAGACATGTTACGAAATCAAAATATGAAGATGGAAATTCCATCTTCAAATGCACAAACCAAAAAAGGAAGGAAGATATGGGAGAACTTGAAAATGAAATTATATGGTACTAAAAATAGAAAATATCATCTTTCTTTGGAATAAGGATTAGGAGATTAAATTTTGCAAGTGAAAAATATTTCTAAATAGAGTATAGTCAACTTTTTTCTTCAACAGATTAATGAAATACTGTGGTGAGTGAGGCAGGACAGAATGGTGAAATTCCCATAGTAACCAAAGGAAATATTGGTAGTTGTAAGCATAGTTTTAAAACTCTGACTCCGACTCCGACTCGGCCAAGGATTGACTCCGACTCCGACTCCGAAATGGTAATGACTCGGCCGGCTCGATTTCAATGACTCGGTCATTGTAAAAAATACATTAAATATTTAGTTTTTTTATAAGAAAACATAATTTTGAAGATTTTAAACATAATTTTAAAGATTTTCATTCATGTTTCCAAACACACAGCATTATAATATAGATGGAAGACAACATATGATCAAAGTAGGCTCATGAACCAATCCATTATATCAAAATGGTACCCAATGGAAATACATAGTCAACTGTCATACATGATCAAAGACTCAAAACAAAAAACACATAACCAAGGAGGCTAGAAATGGCCTCTACAACAAAAGTAAACTGTGACGGTGACCAGACTCCAGTACTAGTACTATTGGCTAGTAGCTACTGCCAGAGGAGACAAGATCATGTCGATCAATCTCTGGATCATCATCATCATCAGAGTCAGACAGGGGGCCCCATGGCTCCTCATCATCATCATCATCTCCAACTGCAACTGTAGAAGTGGTACCACTAGTAGGCTGTGCAACTGCAGTAGATGCACGCTGAGATAGAGTAGATATGCGGCTGCGCTTTTGTCGTGGCTGAGCAGAGGAAGCACCTACAACTAGAGTCCTTGTTGGCTGTGAGACTGAAGCTGGTGGATCTACATTCAACTGAACAGGCTGAAGTTGAACAACATGTTCAATTTCAACTGATGTCTCCATATCTAAATCTAAATCAAGATCCTCATCAGGATCAAACTCTGCTGGACGACTCTCCACTACCCAATCTGACGTTGGATC
>APFE031136961.1:11262-23960 GCA_000404065.3 Pinus taeda | reverse complement strand
TTCTATATATAGGAGTCTAAGGGGTCATAATATAATTAGAGCCAACATAACAATAATAATGTAAGGGCACAATAATAACAATAGTGGGCTTCTATGGGGCATAATAGTGACAATATGGGCACTACATGGGTACATCAATATAATAAGGGGGTTGTACTAATAACAATAAGGGGTTACACTAGTAGTATAGGGGCCTAACAAGAAGCTTGTGGTTAAAAGCAGGGGATAAAAACACAGCTTTTTTCATAATACTATGAAAATTAGAAGAGCCAGAAATCGGATTGACAAAATCCAAGTAGATGGACAGAAAATTAGAGGAACGGTTGAATTAAAAAAAGATGCTCATAAACACTTCAAAAATCCTTTAACAACAAATGGAGAAATAGCAGATTATGAAATATTTTTGCAGCATGTCCCAAACAAGATAAGTGATAGACAAAATGCGGAAATCATGAAAGAAATCACATAAGAAGAAATAGAGGCAGTAGTTTGGAACCTTCATCCAGATAAGGCACCGGGTCCAGATGGTTTCACAATAGCATTCTATAGGCAGCACTGGCGGGTAATAAAAAAGGATCTAGTAAGAATAATAAGGAATATGTTTAATTAAAAAAAAAGGAGGTTCCACCAAATCCTCCTATCTGGCATTAATCCCAAAGGATGCTAGACCCTCAACATTTAGCATATTTCGGCCAATTTCTTTGTGCAACTCTTCTTATAAAATAGTCACAAAAATAATAATCAACCGAATAAAGAAAGTTCTTCCGGAGATAATTTCGGAAAACCAAGGAGGCTTTGTACCAAATAGACAGATTATAGAAAATGTTCTGGTGGTCCAGGAAGCTCTCCACTCAAGCTTGCTGAAAAAAGAAAAGGGAATCATCATAAAATTGGATATGGCCAATGCTTTAGATCGGGTAAGTCTTCCCTACCTTACTGCTGTTTTAAATAAATTTGGCTTTTCAAGTGAAAACATTGAGGTAATCAGTGCCTGCATTATGGAACCTTGGATAGCCCCTTTGATAAACAGAAGACCAAGTGAGTTCTTTGAAAGCTCCAAAGGGTTGAGGCAGGGATGCCCTCTCTCACCTTTCATATATATAATAATGGTTGATTTGTTAAGTAGAGCTCTAGAAAAGAGAAGGAGAGAAAAAACTCTAACTGGGTTGCACATCTCCCATGGAGTTAAAAGCATAAATCACTCCTTATTTGTTGATGACACCTTGTTGTTAGGTGGAGCTTCATGCACAATTACCCAAAGATTTTAAAAAACCATAGATAAATTTATGGAGGTCTCGGGTAGTCTCTTAAACAATGCAAAATGTAGAATATATTGTTGGAACACCACCTCACACATCATGCAAAGAATATATTAGATTCTTGAGATTCCCATATAGGCAAATTAGAGCCATTTCTTTTACCTTGGACTTCCCATATCTAAAGAAAACCTTCAAGCTGAGTTGTGGAGCACACAAACTGAAAAAATGAAGGAAAAAATCCAAAGTTGGGGAATGATGTGGCTGAACATTGCTGGCAGGGTGAATCTAATTAAAGCAATGCTCACTGCATTGCCAATATACCAATATGCCACAATTCTGGCTCGGGCCAGTATTCACAAACAAATGGAAATAATAATCAGAGGTTTTCTTTGGCAAGGAGGGAAAAAGGAGACCAAAAAATGCAACCTGGTTAAATGGGACCATGTAATTTTTCCCTATGAGAAAGGAGGCTTATCTATAAGGCTGTCTAGATTGATGAACGTTTTCATGGGAGTTAAAATTATATGGAGAATGATAACTAGTAAGGACATCTGGTGGAAACAAACTTTGGCAATGAAGTATATGAACCATCAAAGAACCCACTTGCTGGATGAAAGTGTCCCAATAAGGCCATGCACACAAGTATGGAAGTCAGTCAAAAAAATGATACCTACTATCATCAAGTACACCTTGAAGATGCCTGACAATGGTAAAAGTGTCAAGGTATGGGAAGACAAAGTAATGGGAAAGGAACCTTTAACATCCCTTCCAGGTTGCCAAGAGATAAGAGATTGGACACAAGCCAAGGGGATAACTTCCTTGCATTCTATATCTCGTTGGGAGAATAGAAATTGGCAACATTGGCATATTCCAAACCTCCCTCCAAATTTAAAAGGCCAATGGGATCTCTTAGTGCACCACCTCAAAGGATCAGCCCCAACAAACATGGAGGATGAAGATACAATCATATGGGATCCTAATGGAGGCCCCTACTCAGTGAAGTCTGAATATAACGCTCTCCAAGCTCAACAAAATGAACAAAATTGGGAACCATGGAAATCCATATGGAAAACAGAAAGTCTCCCTAAAGTTAAAATATTCAGTTGGACCCTATTAAAAGGAAAAATCCTCACTGTTGAAAACCTTAAAAGAAAGGGATTCTCAGGCTCGTCAAGGTGTTCAATGTGTCTAAATGAAGAAGAAACAATTCAACACCTTTTTCTGGATTGCCCATTTACTAAAGAGTGTTAGAAGCAGCTATCTAGTCCCCTGGAAATGGAACTCAATTTCTCCAGAACCTTCAATGGTTTTTTTACTAAATGGAAAAAAAATATCCTTATTCAATGAAGAATAAGAAAACCATTGAAAGGTTTTGGGAAAGTCTCCTGTCTTTCCTATGTTGGTAGATATGGCTCTCAAGAAACAAAAGCATTTTCAAAGACCAAGTCCCAAAGATTGAAAGAGTTTTATCAAAAACTTGGGGACTCACCTCCGAAATTTTAAACATGAAAGGACTAAAGGCAATAGATAGTAGTCGTCTCCAGCAAGAAGAAAGGAATTGGATCAGCGGGGCAACTATAAGAAGTAAATGGAATATCGGTCCCAATGACAGACCACCAATCCAGAACTGGAAGATAAGATTAAATAAGGAAGAATTCATAACATGGAAAGGAAATTTGAATAGGTATTGTCTCTTTTTTGACGGGGCATCCAAAAATAATCCATGTAAAGCAGGTGCAGGAGGGATTCTCCTCAAGCCAGGGGGGGAAATCTTGTCTCTTATGAGTGGGGGTTGGGGGAAACCTCCAACAACAAGGCAGAGGCTTATAGCCTGTTAATGGGATCCAAGATTCTCAAAAAAAAGGAAATCAGAGATTCAATAATAATGGGAGACTCTACAATTATAATCGAAGCCATGGTTAGCAAAAGAAATCCTCCAAACGTTGTGATGCAACGAATCTTTAAAAGAATATGGAAAATTTTAGCAGGCCTAGGAAATGTCACATTCAATCATGTACTGCGGGAAAACAACAATACAATGGATCACTATGCAAATTTGGCAGTGTCCAGGCCCGAAGGGGAAACAAGAGAGGATGTGGAGGAGTATCACACGTCTATTCCTTAAGTGCTATTGAACCCGCAAGAAAATCATGTTAAAAATCTCATATCCCTATGATAATTCATGGCTTAAACCAAAGTAGATATGCAACATCATCACAAACCTTTGCAAAGATATACTCTCAAGTGACATAGCACGGAGGTCCCGTGACTCCATACGAATCTCTTTGTGCACAATCTGTCACAATGGCAGCTCGAAGATTGACATTTCACATCCAATCGCATTTCTCCAGGTATGCATCCTCTCTAAGTGGGATAGGCCTTCCTTCGTTTTCCTCCCTCCTTTAAATCTCGGGCTTCCTTATTATATTTTCACTCTAAGCCTTCTCCCCACTCATCCTGCTGATCTTTTCCCTCATCGAGCACCTTGCCTCTCTGGTTCTATCTCCCTTCATCACAGTCCAGGCTCCTCTTTGTTTCGCTTTCACACTTCCCCTTAGTGTGTTCCCATTCCTCCTCCATGTGCGTTGTTAGCCGATCGATCCCACCCTCTTGCCTCCAACTCTTCCTTCAGGTTATCTCTTTTTCTCGATTTTCATTTTGACAGTTTTTGCATCTTTTACCTCGCCTCTGGCAGCCTCATTTCTCACTCCTTCATCATTGTTTGTGCTGCTACGATATTTCTTCTCTGCTCCTTGTTCCAGTCCAAACCAACAAGTTGTTGCTTCTCCAAAGGGAAGGTAAAACAACGTTTCAACATCGAGAAGCATCATTAGTGTCATTCTAACAAGGACAAGGGAACTTCAGTAATGCATTTTTCAAGCAAAGTTAACAGGAAGCATCAACACAACGCAGAGGATCAAATTGTTCTTCAAAGAAAAGTAGAATATTATCATAAATGGATTTTAATCCAATAGAACGAGCCTCCCAAAACGATAAATGTGCCACTTGCAGAGCCAATAAATTTATGATCAACAAGATAAACGAGACAATCCAAGATCTGAGGTTCCAAATGAGCGCTGAGAACGATGATCTGAAAAGACAATTGGAGAGTCAGAAGGCAGAAAAATTCCTCAACAACAAATGCATTCACCTTGAGGAGACAATCAACTACTTCAAAAACATCACGCTGAATTAGGAGGGAGAAAACTCAACCTACCAAAGCAGGAAACAAAGAACTCAGCAAGACCAATCAGTGAAAAAATATTAAATTGTCTTTAAGTGTTTTAGAAGTTTGATAATAATTTACAATTATGTTATGTAAGTGTATTTTATTATTGTCCCAGTTTGTAAGGCAGTATGCCAGAAATGTAAAAGGTATCTCTGGAATTTTTGGAACCATGTCTAAAGGTTTCTGGGACTGCCTTCCCGACCTTCTATCATTCAACATGACTCCATCCAACATCAAATGTAATAGGAGCTTGCTCCTCTTTCTTTTTTGGAATATATAAAGCATAATCGATCTTGTATGTGTGTGTGTGTTTTATCACAGTTTAATTTTGCCAAAAAAGTTACCTAATATAGATCAAAAATTACATAATTGTTTCTTTTTAATTTCTATCTCATAAAGAAAATAACAAAAAATATTAATATAAAACTAATTCAACCATGACTATGACTTACCAGATTAGACGTCCATCTCATGCCATTTGTTTATAAAAATTATATTATCTTTAAAAATATATATATATTAGTTTGACCATACTTATTCCTCCCCATAGTGCATTATGTTTTAAATTTTCGTTGACAATTGTTTAGCAAAATACATGTCACATTAATTTATTGTCTTAAATTTTATGTTGGATAATTGTTTACGATTTTAAAATTTTATGCATGAAATTTGATTAACAATAAATAGTAAATACTCGTCTCACTTTAGCTGAAATATATTAATATTATATTTGTTTTGTTTAGTAAAGCTCCACTCTTTATATAGTACATGATGGTATAGTTATTTATTAATCACAGTTCATGCAGGGGTCACATCAATTTTTTTTGGATAATTATTTTTCTTGGAAATTTGGTGTTCAAAGAACTTTTTCTACTTTAATTTTTAAAAATACTTTTTATTTTGGTCAAAGATTTTTTACCCCATAAAATTAGTCCAAATCAAGACTTCCACCAATTAAAATTTTGAATTTGAATTTTTAAAATCAAAAATTAAATTTTAATTTCCAAAAAAAAGTTTATATTAATTTTACAAAATTTATTAAACTTTGTAAAAGTTTTTAAATTTTTTGCCAATTTAATTAATATCTATGCATTTTGACTCAAATTGTTTACAATATAACCTGCCTTTTGGCAAGTTATATAACATAATTTATAATTATATCATTAGTTATACTAATGTGAAAGTTTGGTCTCGTGTACGTTAACCACATTATCATCTTCATATCATCATATATATATATTTTTTTTAAAATATTTAATATATTACTTAAATAAACTATATGAATATCCATAGTGTGTCCACATAAACCAATATAGATGCAACCAACATAGATCTGTCTTTCTTTTTAAAAGTAATAACATTTCAAACCTATGTCAATAATCCACCCAGACACATAATTTCAAGGTATAAAGCTTAAAAATATCTGATAAATGAAAATATGTTAAGTGACAAAATGAAGAAAAAAATATGTTAGGTGACAAAATGAAAAGGCCTAAGTCATTCTCGAGGGCCTCACACGTGGAAATCAAGTTAGGGGGTTTCACTTGGTTTAAAAAAAATTGTAAAAAATTAGACATAGATACATTAAATAAAATACAATCCATCAAAGTCAACTTATAGAAGCCCATGGAAAAACAAACATCATCAAAACAAAGCACCATCATGACAAGTGCCATGAGGTGTCATGTCACTGCTTATTTGCATACATGAATTGTGTGCATAGAGTTTTTAGTTTTAGTTGAAATGATATGTGCCAACATGAAATTATTTGAAATGAAAAAGTTTTATTGATCTTGTAAAAAAAAAATATTATGTTATCATAGTTTAATTTTGCCAAAAAAGTTACCTAATCTAGATAAAAAATTACATAATTTTTTTTTAATTCCTATCTCATAAAGAAAATAACAAAAAACATTAATATAAAACTAATTCAACCATGACTATGACTTACCAGATTAGACATCCATCTCATGCCATTTGTTTATAAAAATTATATAATCTTTAAAAAAAAATATTAGCTTGACCATACCTATTCCTCACCATAGTGCATTATGTTTTAAATTTTCGCTGACAATTGTTTATGATTCTATTGTGTTTATCCATGACATTTAATTAGCAAAATACATGTCACATTTATTATTTTAAATTTTATGTTGGATAATTGTTTACGATTTTAATATTTTATGCATGAAATTTGATTAGCAATAAATAGTAAATACTCGTCTCACTTTAGCTTGAATATATTAATATTATATTTGTTTTGTTTAGTAAAGTTCCACACTTTATATAGTACATGATGGTATTGTTATTTATTAATCACAGTTCATACAGATGTCACATCAATTTTTTTGGATAATTATTTTTCTTGGAAATTCGGTGTTCGAATAACTTCTTTTACTTTAATTTTTTAAAATACTTTTTAATTTGGTCAAATATATTTTAAACCCCATAAAATTAGTCAAATCAAAGACTTCCACCAATTAAAAATTAGAAATTTGAATTTTAAAAATTCAAAAATTAAATTTTAATTTCCATTAAAAAAAAAGTTTAATATTTAATTTTACAAAAACTTTATTAAACTTTGCCAATAGTTTTTAAATTTTTGCAATTCATTAATAGTCAATGCATTTTGACTCAAATTTTTACATGAGCCTCTTCTTGGGGGATAATAACATAATTTTATATCAATTTCAGACAAATATATATAATATATAAAGTTATACTTTAATGTGAAAAAAAATATATAAATTTTTTTAAAATATTTTAATATATTACTTAAATAAACCATATGAATATCCATATTGTGTCCATATTAACCAATACAGATGCAACCAACATAGATCTATGTCTTTCTTTTTAAAAGTAATAACATTTCAAAACTATGTCAATAATCCACTCAAACACATAGTTTCAAGGTATAAAGCTTAAAATTATCTGATAAATGAAAATATGTTAAGTGACAAAATGAAGATAAAAATATGTTAGGTGACAAAATGAAAAGGCCTAAATCACTCTCGAGAACCTCACACGGGGAAATGAAGTTAGGGGGTTTCACTTGGTTTAAAAAAAAAAAAAAAAATTAGACATACGTACATTAAATAAAATACAATCCATCAAAGTCAACTTATAGAAGCCCATGGAAAAACAAACAACATCAAAGCAAAGCGCCATCATGACAAGTGCCACGAGGTGTCATGTCACTGCTTATTTACATACATGAATTGTGTGCATAGAGTTTTTAGTTTTAGTTGAAATGGTATGTGCCAACATGAAATTATTTGAAATGGAAAAGTTTTATTAAGAATGAGAATTGTTTCAAAGCACTCACACCCACCTTTCCTTGTTATTAGCTTGAGCAACATCATGTGCTTGAGGTCAAGCAAGTGGGTTGGTAAAATTTACAAGAATGCTCTTTTTTTGTAAATCGGCACAAAATTTCCATTAATCAAAAGATGTTTACAATGGGTACATGGATATCAACAGTTTTGATCTGGAAGTGCAAAACACTTGGCACCATAGCTACATGCAACTAACCTGATAGCATTTCTTGCTCAAAAAACTACCGAGACCATCATTTTGCATACCATTGTTTAACATATTCATATAACACCTTACTCAAGAAATACCAAGAGATGTTTCCAATGCATATATCAACCCTCTAAGAACCAAAGGCATAAAAAGAGAGTCTTAGAGGTGTTGAAGAATCTACGGCATCTAGGTATGATAAGATTCTTCTGACAATGATAACTATTTGTGAAGTACTTTCTACTTTTTCTTATTAGCACAATCTTCTCTTATTATTATTAGAGGGTGTTCTCTTTCTTCATCAAACAGTTACCAAAACAAAGAAACAAGAACACAAGATGTTGGCTCTCAACGAAGGCAAAACCTCTCTCTCCTAGAGAGGAAAACCCTTCTACAAATTTCTTTTATTGAAGTTTCAATTGACAAATGTCAAACCCTAGACCCTTGACCAGCAGATCCTCCAAGCGCAAGATACAGTCTCTCTTTTGTACCTTTACTTATGATCTTCAATCAAAGCCTTCTTCTGCACTGCACCTTGATCTCTTCCTTCGCACTTCTTCCGGCCACTGGTGGCACTTTCCTTCACTCTTTTTCCTAGCAACTGCCGAAACCCTGAGTCTCCTTAGAGACCTCTTCTTTGGTGCCTTACTTTCCTTCGCTTGGCAATCTTCCTTCTCCTTGATACTTAGACTATAGAATTTGAGGCTCTTCTTCCAACATATCTCTGAGTTAGAGGCTAACCCTCTTAACCCTACTACTGACCTGATTCCTTCGCACGTGTCGCTGATCTAGGGCTTGAAATAGACCTTTTTACTTCCTCCCTTCCTTCCCTAGATGTGGGACTTCCTTCACTTGAGATGGAGGCCTATTTTAAGTCTCGTCTTAGCCCAATCAAACTCTATTAAGTTGTTACCCTTGTGGATCTGATGTGACTACAGAACTGCCCTCTTTTCTTCGCACATGTGACAAAATTAGGCCCTAAAACAATTCTCCCAAACACAATTTCTCGTTTTTCTTCTTCGCTGCCCTAGAAGCACCTTTTTCACACTTCTTTCTTGACTCTCTTCTTTGTTGATTTCTCCTTTTTCACACTTCTTTCTTGACTCTCTTCTTTGTTGATTTCAGAGATTACTTGATGATCTAATGGTGAGGTCGAACTACCCTATATATAGGAGTCTGTCCCTCCTTTTGGGTCGACTTGAGCTAGTGAGGTCGACTTGACTTTAAGTACACCAAAAAATCATTCTTTGAGCCGACTTGAAGAGGAGACTTGTCTTTGCTTTGGAGGATCTATTTTGACATATTTCTTTGACTCTAAGACATAGATTTACATGGTGTAACATGCCCACATGGATCTTCAACAATTACATTGACTCTTTGACTTCCCTAGAAGCACTTAAACATGTGCTTGACCTATCAAATGGGCAAGAAACTCATTCTTGATAATGACAAAAATAATAATTCTTTTCTTTTACAAGTACAAAGATCAAAATTACATATATGAAGACCAAACCTAGTTACACTTTCTTCAACCAGAGGGACGACAAAATGATGGAAGAGGTTTGTGATGGAAAAGATTTCAAAACCACCCATGATCACTGTGATGTTGCTTTGTGAGCCACCAACCACCAGACCATAAGTGCACCTGTAAAACTTAAAAGAGGTCACAAAAACAAAACTATTGCGAAGTTGATACCTTTAATCATAGATGACCACCGGAGAAAGAGGAGCTCCATTAACTAAAGCAGTGTTAGAAGTGTTGAAATATGTAACTTGGTTTAGTCTTCATAATGACATATGTAATCATTATATTATGTATTTGATGTAATGAGAAAACTATATTTATTATTATTGTTTTTGAGGCATGGGTTTCATGCTCAAGGAAATTTATTTTTAGGTCAAACTCACATTGTGAGCTTCTAGGGCTTGCCATTGAGTCTACAGGTCATTAAGTCATTGTCATGTATGAAAGACCCATTTGGAGCATGTTACATATTGTAAGAAAATTGATTTGAGTCAAAGATAGAGTCAAGAGACTCTCCAAGACCTTGTCTATGGGCTACAAACAAATCGACATCCAAGAGAAGCAAGTCGGCGTATCTAAAGGACATGTCGGCCTAGGAATGATGGCAAGTCAACCTAATAGCATGGGAGTTGGAGCCTATATATAGGAGGACTCAGCCTCAATCAAGAGATCATCCATCAAGCATCCACGACAAGGAGAGAAGTGTGAATAGGAAAGGAAGAGAGCCTCTTGAGCAGTGAAGAGAAAGGAGAAGAAGATTGAAGTCTTCTGGCATTGTTTTTGGGCCATTCATCTCACTTGTGTGACTACAACTAAGGTTTTTACAATTAGGTATTGCGGACCTTAAAGGAGCTCAAAGAAGAAGTATATTTGCTGGCCGAATTCACAAGAAGTGTCCAAAACAAGTGAAGGAGAGAAGCCTCACAAATTTGCCCCAATCAACTCACATGTGTGGGATCTCTGTAATTGCAGGTTAGCCGAAAATTGCAGGGCTGTCATAAGAGGTCGAAATTAAAGAGAAGCCAAAACTAGTGGTGTAGCAGTCAGTGTGACCAGCGTTGACTTTAGAAAGAAGAAGATCCTTTCAAGGAAGAATTGTGACTTGGTCTTGGAGAGGTCCTTTTCAAGGGTCTAGGTCTTGGAATTCGTCAATTGAAGATTCTATAAGATGAAGTATTTTTGTGGGTTTTCCTCTCAAGATCGGAGAGGTTTTGGCTTTGGTTGATCGCCTACATCTTGTGTCCTTTGTCTTATTGTTCTTTGTGATTTGGTGGTTGTTTGATGAAGAAAACACTAATAATAAGCTAAAGAATAGAAGTTAATTAAGTGAAATAAAAATACATCACAAATAGTTATCAAGTAAGAGAAATCATCCTATGTTGTTGCCCCCAAATTTCTCAACAAGAAGGTGAAGCGGTGTTGACCGGTGGAACATCAATCACCACAAGGTTGTCAATGATGTTCTCTGAGTAACAGTGTAATCCGACACAAAACACTTCTCCACCCTCTGCAAACGAATGAGAATATCATCCAAACAGTATTGAATGCTTTTGAGGAGGCTTTCTGTATCCTTCTAACCTGCAAATATCCTATAATGATCCACTTGTTTGTCCCAGATGACTAAACAAAAGAGGGTGTAATTGTTGGTAACCTGCAAGAGGATGTAGGAAATGCAATTTTCTCTTTCAAAATTTACCAGGGTCTAGAATCCATTTGAATTCCTGATTACCCACTTCAGATCTGAAAAGTATTCATTGTCCCCAAATTCACGAGATTGAAGTTGTTGAATCTCCTTTCTGACTTCTGGAGGTATTGTGTCAAACAAATTTGCCACTGAATTCCAATCGAATAAACAACTAGACTGAGAGGTAGACCTACTATTGGAGCCTCCCCTATGGCTTTCCATTCTCTGCCGAGGGGGCATAGTCGCTTGGAGAAGTGCACAAGGAAGATAGTGTAGACTAAGAGCAAGACTACCCTGAGGACGCTTAACCCAATTTAAGACCCAATTCACAAAAAGCAGATGTGAAGTTCTTAGACATAGGACTATATCATCCCCAAAACCCACAGCAATGGAGAACCCCTCAATCCCCAAACTCAAAAGGAATTAAAACTAACGCCACAGGGAGAACTAAACCAACACACAGTTTCAATGATTCTTCCCAGCAAACGGGTGCTTTGGACGAGAATGAAGCAAGGAACAACAGTGATGCAGGGTACAAGTGCTTGTGTCAAGAAGGGGAAACGAGATGTAATAATGAGACTGAGGTCAAGTGCTTTACCTAAAAATTGTAACCTATGGCCATAATAACAAAGAGGAAATGGGTTGAGAGAATGATATAGCAACATATAACCTTCATAACACCCAAGTAGAGGAAAATCATGTGTAAACATAAACAAACAATGAACCCACCCACTATTAAGCATCAGACATCTCAATAACCCCCATTGTAACTTAGAAGAACCAGGTAAAAAGAAACCATTAAAACCAAATTGAGAAATTTCCCAAGTACCAAACCCCGCACACCAAAACAGGGCAATTGAAGGAGATAATTGGGAAGTCGGGTCCCTAAAGCGTCGATGAGGGGAGCATGACCACCAGTTCGAAAATCAGCCATGTGGCTACATGAATAAAAAACTTTGACTGCAAAACCTTGAGTAATAAAGGGGCTCTCTAACCTCAATACCGTCCCTTAGCCGAGTTTCAAGAAGTGATTGTCAACGCACAGAGGACATCAATCAAGCATGGGAAGATAGACTAAAACCCGCAACCATATAATGTTGCACACTTCCCCACTGTAAACTACCACATACACTCGTCACCCTTGACATGCACCATGCCATTTATAATTACACGAGGAGAAATCGGATGCAGTGCAAGGGCAATTACTTTGCCAAGGAATGACCAAGGTGGGACAAGTGTTCAGTGTGGCACACTCCTTAAGGAAAACATTCTTTTTGAACTACAAGGAGCCATTAATGAGTTGCACGCAAGCTTCATCTGTTCCTAGATTGGATCTTGTCAGAGTCATTAAGGCAAATCTACCGAGGAATGAATGAACCAGAGCAATGTTGCACGAAGCGGAAGCGTTTTTTGGAAGCGGAGACGCCGAAGCATCATTTTCCAAAAATCTAGGAAGCAAAGCGTCCGCGGAAGCGT
>APFE031136961.1:0-10823 GCA_000404065.3 Pinus taeda | reverse complement strand
TAATCTAATGAAATGCCACAATCCCATTGATCCTGAATTCCTGAAAACTGTTAAGTCTGCTGAATTTTGAATAGGATAAGAAATTCTATTTTCTCCATATGAAGTCCAATGAGGCTGGAACCACTCTCAAACATCCCGAGTCATTTCATGGTAATGTTAAAAATTTAAGTAAAAGGATGAAAATGAAAAATAAAGGAGAAGGTCACTTTTACTTTAAGAATTTAACATTACCATGAGGGAGCATCTGCTATATTTATATATTTTTTTGCCTTCATTCGTCACCCTAACCCAAGGTGGACCCACCCCCTACAAGCAAACTCACCTAAATTTAAAAAAAAAAAAAAACGATTTTTTAAATGCTTTTCCAGAAGCTTTTCTGGAAGCATACGAAAGCGTAATCTTCCTCCTCCGAAGCGCAGTACGAAGCGCGCTTCGGCGCTTCCGTACCACGCTTCCGAATTTCCAGGAAGCGGCAAAAAATTCGGAAGCGCGCTTCCAGCCAAGCTTCCTAAGCGCTTCCGTACGAGACGCGCTTCGGGGCTTGGAACCGTGGGGGTGGCGCTTCGTGCAACATTGAACCAAAGCCAATACATAGAGCAAAAACCGTAAGTTATGGTTTCCATCTCCCATCACTTTCGTATGTTGAAGCAACCAAACCACAAATTTCCATTCCCATCGTACTTAACTTACATATATCGTGTTAGGAGTGACATTTGTGCATCGCACTTCCATTTGCATTTAACTGTATAGTAGTTGACACCCCCATTGGGGAAAAATTTACAAGAATGTCAATGTTAACCATAAAGACACAAAAATGCTTCGACACAGGGGAACAAAAAAGCCCTTGGAACAACAGACATACCACTCACATACCTGATTGCTAAAGCCTATTAATGGTCCCACAAATTAATGACACAATGTATTTATTTTACAAGTGTCATAGAGTTCAATGTATTCATAAGGGTTTCAGACGTCGTCTACCAAGGCAGAAGAATTACCCAGATGGTCAAATGTGGCCAGAATTCGGCCAAAAAAAATTCAAAAAATATATCATTAGTAGTGTTTGAATCATGTTTTTGATGGTTCAGCACCATCAAAAACCTCTGGGGCACCCAAAATCTTGAAGTCTAACAGCTCTAACCTTGATTTACAAAAATCCCTGCCGGGTTATATCAAAATCTTGCCAGAATTTCCATGATTTTTAGGGCAAATTTGCAGGCTGGTTAGACTACCGTAGGGCTTCATTTGGAGTCAAATCATTACCTTATGATGCACCTTGGATACACATTTTCAAGCAGAAGTCTAAAGAATGTTGTGGTTACCATGGACAATTGTAACAGTACTATGGATGATCACAACACCAGAGCCCAATGACCAAACCTCAGGACTGGCGGAGGTGATTAATAGGGGCGATGCTTATTTCCTAGGCCATAGGCCCATTAATGCGGTTCGGCTATGCCCACCGTTAGATTTATACTTGTTTAAATCTAACAGTTGGACGTATACAGCCCGACAGCATTAATGCTGGCCCATGGCCCAGGAAATATTGGTTGCCATTAATAGGTACTTAGACGCCTGGAATGGAGCAATAACGGTGGGTTCAAGAACAACATAGTCTAACTGGTCTAGCCATACAGACATATTGGGACCAATGGTAATATAAGGGGCAAGTGGTGCACACAAAACAAAGCCACAACTCCAGCCATCCCTCCACTTGTATTCTTCACTCTTCATTTGTTGAAACTCATTGATTATTTCCACGTACTTTCTCTTGCTGCATATCACTTATTTAGAGACAGAAAGAGATATATCCTAGTCATTTCAAAGGAATTGCAAGTTAGACTTTTGAAACTTAAAATCTAGCTATGAATATTTTTTAACTTTTTATGCCCCTATGTTTAAGGGAGTTCAGATGCATAGCAAGTAGACGTAACGAAGCAATAATAGTTGTAGTAAGAAAGGAGTGAAATGTGAAATGTGTTGGAAGTTATTCATCATAGTTTTAATAAATAAAAATAAAAAACCTAAATCTTTATATTTTATATTTCTAAATCTTTATTGGAAAGATGGATCTGAGTGGATTTAATTTCTCTGCTATATTTTATTTTCATGTTGTTTCACTTTTTTGGCTCTTAAAACCTGGTTGTGAAGGTTGGCGAGTGGCAGGTTATTGAGCTCTGCTAAAATGAGATATGTTCTGTACACAAAGCAGACAACAAGGAGTCCAGAATCGCTGCATAATCATCTTAAAATCATCTTAAAAAGCGTTGGAATCCAAAAGGGTGAAATTCAGCATCACAGACATAGATTGCACTTCAACAACTCAAACTTTCAGAAGTTTGGCAAAGCTTCTCACAAAGTTTTGCCTTTAATTGATCCCTCCTGTGACAACCATGCGACGGGTTTCAATGTCCCTTTAATCTCCTGTGACAACCATGCCACGGGTTCCAATGTCCCTTTAATAGGGAAACAAAGTGATGGAAGTAACAAAAGGATGCTACTGTCTCCCTCCATGTATCATAGAATATACGAGAGAAAAGTGAAATTACTTGGTGTATAAAATTGCATCAGATAAATTAAGACGAGAGGGACTATTATGCAAAATCTTGAACACCTGTTACGTGAATAAGCTTTCAGGGCATTGCTTTATGTCTCTGATCTTATACTCTCGTTACAATCTGGTTTCTTGTGGGGGATTATCTTGATTACGGAGAAGAATACATAAGGCATGAAATGACACATGTAGCATAAAAAATGTAAAAGGATCTCAGACGATTCCTTGTATCCATCTGAGGCAAAAGGACTACTCCTCTAACATAGAAGACGAAGGAGTAAAATAAAATAAATGTAATTCATATCATCCCCAATTCAACCACAGTATTTACATACTTTTATTCCTCTTCAATTCTATCTCAGACATGGTCCAAAGAAAATTCTCTGCTGTAACTTCATAATTTTCTTTTACACTACCCCTATTTTAAACATCCTGCTACTAGTACAGCTGAAAGGTGTCCTCAGCAAGTAGACTTTTCACACCGTAATACACAAAGAAATACAACAATCAGAAGTCATAAGTAAACACAAATCCCTATGACACAAGATCAAAGATCGTCTCTTCAACCAAGTCACTGTAAATGGCTCTCTATAATTCACACGCTACAATTTCAACATAATTTTGCAGCTGCATCCACAGACCTTCTTTAGCCAAGTCCTTTGCTACAATATTTTCTGAAGCATCGCAGTTCTTTTTACTGTGCAAGGATAATGGCTGATTTGCTGCCCGTGTTCCTCTCAAAAGTTGCTTCCCTGAAGGCATCTTCCGCAGGTTCAACTTAGTGCTTCTTACCCAAGGATGGTGATTGACAAACGGCCCTAATATCTCCAGCAATACTTCATTTATGCAGTCAAAAAGAAGGTGTCGCTCCCACTTACTTTCATCTGCCTCTGATTGGCCCAGTTCACCACCATACCCACAATAGTTTTCAATCTTCTCAAAAAATGAAGGATCCAAAGGGTTATTTCAAATTTGGCAAATAACGAAAAAGCCTTATCCTCAGTGAAGCCGGAAGCAACAAGGACATTCTTGACATACATTAGATCCAATTGGTTCTCCTTAGGACAATGAATACCATCTAAACCTACAAATTCAAAGTCCACATTCTCATGTTGTGCTACAAAAGGCTTAACGAAAGTTTCATATACATAGGTTGGTCCTTGATAGGTGGTGAATAACAATTGTTATGCAATATTATTCATGAAAATCTGTGAGGGAACAAAGCAGTGCAGAGAAAATTCCCTGAAGCCTTTTATAAACAACTAAAAAGAAATCATAAACGGCTTGGAAAAAGTTAACAAGGTAGAATTATTGACATCAGGCTTTGTTATTGACATCAGGCTTTGTGTGTCACCTTGAGCTTGTTGTAGTTCACCTTTCATAGTCTCAGTAGCCTGAAGTTCAGCTTCCATCTTTGTTGTTTTGTCAATCAAGCCTCTAAGTTGCTGCTCCTTGTCGCCCTGAATGGCTGCCATCTGAGCATGCATTTTCTGCAACTTTTGCTGGGTACCAGCAAGTTCCTCTCTTAGAGCTACACATGTTGCACCCAGCCTCTGGTTATCCATCGCAAGCCTTTGTAACTCTTCGGGTTAACCTGCCAATCTTCATTCCAGAAGCTCAATAGGAGGCACCTAAAGGATGACGCATAGCTGGACCAAAAAGGTATGGAACCATGCCTGGGTGTCTTGCATGTGATCGTGGCACGTGCCCTCTACCTGCCATTTCTGTAAAGGAACTGTATTGTCTAAACATAATTGAAAATTTGCATAAATTAGACGAGAATAAACCATTTGCTCGTCACTATTATTCTATAACACTATCCAAGGCGCTATAACTGATATTCTATCCCACTATCCAATATATAACAGATATTATATCCCGCGTATAACTCTCAGATGTATTCTAATATACAAAAAAGAAGATGAACTTGGAAATTTAGTTCAAAGCAACCAATATCCTATCGACAATATCTACCATTGCAAAGCAAAGCAACCATTAAATTCTATACATTCAAAGAAAAAAGAGTTCCAATGTTAGTTGTGCCTCAGATATCAGTAACTGTAAGAAAACCCTAGATTTTTTTTTAGCGCCGTATCTCAATTTCAGTGCGAGACTGCACGGGAATTGAAATAGAAACCCCATAGTAGCCAAAACCCACTAAAAACCCAAAAGCAAAAAATTCAACCCTAACAACAACAATATTAACAAAACGACATATAACAATTGCAGACTTCATGCGAGACTGAAGATTGAAGATGGATTGAAATAAAGGCCGCGAAGTGGCCAACCCCTGCTCACAAACCCTAAATCGAAACTTCAACCCCAACAACTACAACATGAACACGAATCAAACATTTTTAAATATTATGCCCGCAAACCTTTTAGAAAACAGAGATGCTTCTATAACAGTCTACTAAAAACCCAATATTCATGAATAAACCAATGGCTCCCACAACGATTTCTCAGAACCAAACTTTTAAATTTCAACGAGGGTTTGGAGAATAGTCTTACCAGGAAACCCAAGTTCAAAGCTTCAACATCCGAAATCTGTTATAAACAGTAAACGAACTAAGAAGAACGGTTCTTCCCTGGCTGGCCGTAGAAATGATGATAGCGTTATTTATAAACAATGAATGCAAGCTTTGCTTCACTGTACATAGGTAACCTGCATCACATGTAAAACATTTTGCATCCCAAAGTGTTGAGTTAAAGCAACAACATCAATAATATAAATTAGCCCACATGCATTGAACTTCCTCAATATATTGTCAATAATATGGTCAAACCTAGAAGTATAAAATTCTCATATTCCAAATGAACGATCTCAAGTAGAAATTAAGATAGCAAGCAGTTACAATGGTTCTTGTTTTACCAAACAGCCTATTCAACAAGATGAACTATGAACAAAAATTAGTGCCTCTAAAATGGGAATTCACTCCATGCCTGTCTTACAGGATGTTATCTATTGTTCCGTACACAAGCAATAGAACATCAAGCTTTGTTTTGATCTCCCTGAAAATTCGGTATTCATACAATAGACTTCTGACAGCAGCTCATATTTGATAATATTTTCATTGATATTAACACCCCACATCTCTGGCTATCCTATCACTCAGGCAGCTAATGGCGTGGAGAAAGAAAAAATAACTCTACTGCAAAGGCATGGGCTGATCTATCCTCAGGACCTCGTACACAGTGGACTGGACTAGTGCCATGCTCTCCAGAGCCTACCCTGTGCCCTAACGGATCCGCGGACCTCTTCTGCCGGATCTTTCTGCAGTTGGCTGCCAGCGCCAGCAATGTGTTTGATGATACTGGGTACCATAATTAGCATCCCCAAAAGCGTTGAAAGAGATGTTAAACAGGAGATCATGGCAACCCTCCACTCTTTTCAGTCCGAACTCTTTCCCGGCCTTCTCCAGAGCCGAAGCCAAAACGGCGTTATCTACAGAGGCCACAATTTTGCCCGGAAAATATTTTTTTTGGAATTTTGCTGATTTTTTTAAATGATTGGAGGGTCGGAAAAATGGATTAGCACCAACAAAAATCACTGAGCATCCCCATTGATTTGATAGAAATTTAATTAAAATCTTATCAAAATTTCCAAATTTCCTCTATTTTCCGAACAAAACTGTGACCTCGTTAGACTACTCAGCCGAAACCAGGCAAGTAAAATCGTACTAGGCATTGATGAATCACACAACTTTACCGTGTGTTGTGATACTAAAAGACCGTGTGCTTCGAAAGTTGGAGTCGCTGCCGCTGAAGTCCATCCTCGAAAGTAGGAGAGGGCGGGCATGCCGCTAGCATAAAACATCAAAACTTAAGGGTTTGCAAACCGTCCACTTATAAAGGTCGTAATCTAACCAGACTGTGGGCATGCGCTGCGTCAACGGCCATAAAAAGTCGAGACTTAAAGGTTTACTTTGCAAAATATGAAAAATATTTATTCTACGAGCGAAACCAATGGAAAAAATCCGATCCTGATTGTCACTGTTCTAAACTGCTCCTAAGTGTATCCCTAAAACCGAAAACGAAGGCCGCCAAATAATTTTAAAAATGATTTGAAAATCCACAAATTTAGTAGATCAGCATGAAACTGGTATATTACGATCACAACTACAAAACCCTAATTAAAGTTTGTAGGTATGGAGGTTAGGATGGTTCATTACATTCTCGTTGGATAGGAAATGTTCCAATTGCAAGAATACACAAACTCGAATATTACAATAAAATTGTGAGGGGTTAAATCGGTACGTTGTTTATTGTTTTTAATTGTGTTAGAGAGTTGTTATTCAATTTTAATGGGGAGAAGATATTATAATGTTATTTTAATATTTAAAATTAGAGTAGTCTAGCCAAGCCGAGGAATTGTCTAGATTTTGTTTTCATTCGGAAAATTTTCTGGTTTTTTCTAGCTCCGATCAGCATTCCTCCAACCCCTTTGACACGCTCCATTTCTGATTTGATTGTCAGAATATGTCAAAATCAAAATCTTTCGGATCGATCGGTCACATCCTCTGTCCAGTCAGCCAGGCGCCCCCTACTCCCCTCATCAATGGAATGAAAGTGGTGGGTGGGCAACTTGAATTCCAAACCATACGACAAAACCACATCGCACCAGAACTCATCGATCTCCCACAACCCCAGAGCTCCTCGACCTTCCTACCTCCTGCTTCTCCAAAACTTGTCGACCTCCCTGCACAGAGCTTGAACTGTAAGTATCCAACAGAATTGATCATGTCACTATTTCAATATCTTCTAGGTAAGTAGGGTTTCGTTGCATTTGTTCATTTCTGAAAACGTTTTTGTTGAATCTCGCCTTTGCATTATTTGTTTAAAATACCCAACATTGGAAATTGTTTGTATTTGCACAGTTGATTTTGCTTTATCCAGCATCATTCATGTGTGTCTGATGCCAAAGTTTTTGGCTTTGTTAGGCTGTGATGGTGTCAAAGTGGTTATCATTGATTTGCAGCTTCCAGTGCAGTGCAGATTGGATTTTTATGGTATAGGATTGCTCTGTCAACATAACTGCTCCCAAACTTCAATCCTTTGAAGTACAAGGAGCTGCTTGGATTCGTATAAAGGGAATTCACTCCCTAAGGCAACTTTCAATAGCAAACAATGCAGGTTTACAGATTATGTTTTAAGATGCTCTTACATATTTGCTTTCGATTCTGCTATTTCATTTCGTTTTCTTTTAAATGCATATTTTTATTCTGATTTCTCACTTATTTTGTTTTTGTAATATTTCAAATTGTTCTATTTCCCAGGCAAAGTAAATAAGGTTGGAGTATTTAGAGTGTTTTCCATTGGGGGAGTGCAGTGGTGTTGGGATGCTATAAACACAGTTTTGCAATCTCCAACTGATGTGAAGCATTTGGTAATGAAAATTGAGTTTAGCGGAGATGCAGAAAGACTGCAGCCCTTTCCTGAGATAGACTTTGTTGATTTTTTCAATAGCCATCCAAGATTAACCAATTTTGAAGTACATGGTGCCATGTTTGTTGCATTGTCACAAAGAAACAGCTTGGCACAAGTAAGCTTGTTCATCTCTAAATTATAATGTATTGTTTGGGATGTTGGTTGTTATCTTTGCATTTTATTTTTTGGTTAGTGTTTTTGTTGGAAAAATGGAAAGCTCAATGAAAGATTTGTATTATTTTTTTCTTCTAAAGTTGTATTTTTGTATCTTGTAGTTGGACTCCTTGTTCACCATACCTTGTCTAGAAAAGATTTTGATTATAGTGAGGTCACCTTTGAATGTTGAATAGAAAATGATGACATTAATGTCCTTAGTCAAATACAACCCAAAACTAAAAGAATTGATTATACGAGTTTCCCAAATCAAGAATTGCTAAGAAACTTCAGACAAATTCTTTGAGCAGGTTATGAGGTTCAAGCTTAGGAATCAGGCTGTCACAATTGAGAAAATCAATTCAGGACTTCGATGCTTGATGCTTTTGGCTTACATCTTATGGGAGGTCCTGGAAGCAACACAATCCTATGGTTTTGTTGATGCCTCGAAAATCGTTGCATCGACATTGGGGGAAACCACCCGGTCCGGACCTTAGTGCAGCTCCTTTTCCGTTTGGTGTAGTGGCTCCGACTGGGGATAATGGGACCAGTTTCCCAGCAATAGATAAATGGGATGAATGAATACTTTGGGAATAATAGTAGCGATAGGAGAATGACTAAAACTATTGACAGAAATGCAAGCAAATAAACTACCCCGGGAATCTAATTGAACTTCTAAAGCGTAGCTTTTGATGTTCTATATTCTAAAAATACAATTATATAGATAACAGCATTCTCAAAACACAGATATTAAATCATTCAAGATTACTGTACCTAAATAGTTAGATACAGTAATTAAAGCAATACTACAAAGCTTTAAAGGTTCATACCATTAATGCATACATGATTAAAAAATAAGGCGCATCATATGATCATCCAATAGTGGTATGAGCAAGATTTCCTGTTGTTACACATGCATACAGCTAATGATAGCAGAAAATGATTACACAGTGAAATCAAATACGCAGAATGAATTCAAACAAAAGATAAAAATACCATTTGAATTGTAAGCCACTCCAGATATGAATCGTTATGTATGACTTCTACTTCAACGCATAACAATCTTTGAATCAACGACAATAGTGCACAATTGAATCAAGAAACTTCTCCGTTAAAATAAAAGCAGGTGGTCGAGTTTCATATAAAAAAAAAAAAGAGTGGCTGAAGCACAGTAGTGCAAACTTCAATCTGTTAAGTTTTATACAAAATTTTACGACCCTTTCTAAATGCATGAAAGGGTCTATAAATACTATGCTAATCTAAAATATCTATCAAAACAGAAAAGCTAACTAAGCTGATGTCAATAAATTCTAGTTCCTATTTTGCTGGCGATCGGAGGAGCTGGACGATGAATCACTCTGTCGGCTGCTTTCCCTTGTACCTGAGTTGATTGATAGCGAGCATTGGCTCAACTTCAGGAGGTTTGTTGAGCCTGGAACTGAGCTGGGCAGCATAGGTGGAGTCCTGGATCTCGGGGATCATGTATTGCACAGCCTTGGTTAGGCACATGAGAGCAGATCTTTGTTCATGCGGCTTAATCAGAAACCGCCAATATGCATCTATGTCTAAAGAGTTAACCGCGGTAATTAACTTTGCTCTGTTTTCTAAATCAGGGTAGCATGTTTGTTCCAATGTATATGCAGTAGTAATTTTACCAGGTGTGCATTGGGAAGCAATATTGGCCAAATATAGAGTATCATTTACTAGATCGGCCAAATTACCAGCGGTTAATGAACATCTTGATGCTGCTCTTTCTGCTTTTAGTATTTGTGTCTGCCATTCTGTAAACAATATATTTTTATGGACTTCCAATATCCGAGGTAAATCGGCTTGCTTACCTGACTTTGAATCTTGCCATTCAAGATAGTTTGAGATATCTTCTTCGGCTTGATTATACTCTGCTCTAATCTTTTCTACCTGGTCGCTTACAGTCATTGCCAACTCACAGAGTGGTTCTGCCTGAGAAAGGGATTGTGCCAAGAGTTTAACTTGAGATATAAGCGCTTTATTGATTATCATAGCTTCTTTTTTGAATTCTTGTAATTGCGCATCTCCTTTGGTGGCTTCCAACTGTGCTGTGATTTGAGCAATATATTCATCTTTAGCTTTTAAAGATCGCTCATTTGCTGCCTTTAACTGCTCCAATGCCTCTGTCAATTCGCTCTGTCTTTGGATGGCTGCCTGGGTGATTGACTGTTTCTCCTCCTGCCATTGTTGCATCAATTGGCTATTGATTTTCTGTTGTTCCGATAGCTGCTCACTTATGCGCATTGTTTCTTGCTGGTGTTCTGTTGATTGCTGCTCAGCTTGCATTATTCTTTGTCTGATATCTGCTAATTCCGTTTGAAGAGTCAAAATCTCCTGGTCCTTTGTCTTTAAGAGAACTGATACCTCTGAGGCCTTGTCAATAGTGGCAGCCGAATAAGCTCCCGCATATTGTGACAACTTGGTCAGGTCATCAGAAGGGTCAAATTTCTCTCTCCAGACTACATTGCCCGTTAATGATTGCTCAGGAAAGAGGGGAGGTTGATCAAGCCTCTGCCTTTTCCTTGATCTTTTTACTACTGCTTTATGCTTAGGGCTGTAGAAGATGTTCAGTGGAGGAATGTCTTCTACCAGGAGGGTGATTTGGTCACTAGGACCTTTTGGAATTATCTCTACATTCATAATTTTGGGTGGGCCGGTGGTT